>CP136056.1:110426213-110721213 GCA_032464435.1 Aegilops umbellulata | reverse complement strand
TTCTTGGTCCCTTTTACGATCCTTCTTGGTGAGAGATGCCTCTCTGGCCCACTGACTGAAAGTGTGTGTGGGGGGGGGGGGGGCTGCTACTTCGCACTTTGCTAGGTGAACCTCGCTTGGAGGGGCCGATAACCAACAAGTATAGGGGATCACAATAGTTTTCAAGGATAGAGTATTCAACCCAAATTTATTGATTCGACACAAGGGGAGCCAAAGAATTTTGTCAAGTATTAGCAGTTGAGTTGTCAATTCAACCAGACCTAAAAGACTTAATATCTACAGCAAAGTATTTAGTAGCAAAGTAGTATGGAAATAACGGTAACGGTGGCAAAGGTAACAGTAGCAGTTTTGGTAGTAATCGTAACAGTGACAATGAAAAAGTAACTAAGCAAAGATCAATATGTGAAAAGCTCGTAGGCAATGGATCAATGATGGATAATTATGTCGGATGTGATTCCTCATGCAACAGTTATAACATAGGGTGACAGAGAACTAGCTCCAGTTCATCAATGTAATGTAGGCATGTATTCCTAATATAGTCATATGTGCTTATGGAAAAGAACTTGCATGGCATCTTTGGTCCTACCCTCCCGTGGCAGCGGGGTCCTATTGGAAACTAAGGGATATTTAGGCCTCCTTTTAATAGAGTACCGGACCAAAGCATTAACACTTAGTGAATACATGAACTCCTCAAACCACGGTCATCACCGGGAGTGGTCCCGATTATTGTCACTTCGGGGTTACCGGATCATAACACATAGTAGGTGACTATTGACATGCAAAATAGGATCAAGAACTCACATATATTCATGAAAACATAATAGGTTCAGATCTGAAATCATGGCACTCGGGCCCTAGTGACAAGCATTAAGCATAGCAAAGTCATAGCAACATCAATCTCAGAACAAAATGGATACTAGGGATCAAACACTAACAAAACTAACTCGGTTACATGATAAATCTCACCCAACCCATCACCGTCCAGCAAGCCTACGATGGAATTAATCACGCACAGCGGTGAGCATCATGAAATTGGTGATGGAGGATGGTTGATGATGACGATGGCGACGGATTCCTCTCTCCGGAGCCCCGAACGGACTCTAGATCAGCCCTCCCGAAAGAGATTAGGGCTTGGCGGTGGCGCTGTATCGTAAAACGCGATGACTACTTCTCTCTGATGTTTTCCACCCCGAACGTGAATATATGGAGTTGGAGTTGAGGTCAGTGGAGTCTCGGGGGGCCCACAAGGCAGGGCGCGCCCCAGGGGGGTGGGCGCGCCCTCCACCCTCGTGGACAGGGTGTGGGCCCCCTGGTGTTGATTCTTTCGCTAGTATTTTTTATTAATTCCAAAAATATTCTCCGTGAAGTTTCAGGTCATTCCGAGAACTTTTATTTCTGCACAAGAATAACACCATGGCAATTCTGCTGAAAACCGCATCAGTACGGGTTAGTTCCATTCAAATCATGCAAGTTAGAGTCCAAAACAGGGGCAAAAGTGTTTGGAAAAGTTGATACGTTGGAGACATATCAACTCCCCCAAGCTTAAACCTTTGCTTGTCCTCAAGCAATTCAGTTAACAAACTAAAAGTGATAAAGAAAAACTTTTACAAACTCTATTTGATCTTGTTTGTTGGTGTACTAAAGTAGGGGTACCCTAGTATCCCAAACTTGTGCATGGGCAGTCGCAGCACCCCGAGGCAAGGCCTGCCAGGTGACCACCAAGGCCCTCTATGGTTCCTTTGGAGCCATTCAAGAACAAAGTATTTAAGCCAAGGAGACAAGTCCCCGGCAAGAGGAGCTTGCCGGGAAGGCCGCTCGAGGCACAAGACCCCGGCAAGAGGAGCTTGCCGGGAAGGCCAACCAGAGCATCTCAAAGAACTTGCCGCAACGCGCCACGCGTCTCGGCAGGACTCGGCGAGCGGCAAGCTCCCGGACGCGGCAAGACAACGGCCGTGGCAAGGCACTTGCCGCGGCAAGCAACCACTATGTACCTGCGCTCCAGCTCACCCACCTACGTGTCGCTCTGAGACCCTTCCAGGCGTACGTGGCGGGAGGCTGTGCAGCCAGGGGTACACTGTGGCATGCAGCGCTGACAAGATCGCCATCGTGGCAAGCGGTGGCGCCCCTGATGGTCCCTTTTCTGCACCGTCTGGGCGACGTAGATAGGCATTTAATGCCTTTGTCCCCTGCCGTCAGGGTTAGGTATGATACACTGTGTATGTAGCTGTACCTACCACAACATGTTTCAATTTTTGCCCTTACCTACGTTGCCACCTGTTGGAGACCCCTTGAACATATAAAAAGAGGCCCATGCACAATGTAGAGGGGGATCGGCCCCCGGAGAGCGATCTCTGAGAGGAAAACAGAAGAACGCTCGGTCTCGTTAGCTGCTTGAGTGTACTGTAGCACTCAGCGATCCCGAGCAAGAACTCAATACAATCCACAAAGCAGCAGTAGGAGTGTTATCTCTCCGGAGAGCTCCGAAGCCGGGTAAAAACCCCCTGTGTGCTCTTCGCGTGACCTCCGCCCCCCGCCGACCTGAGAAGGGGCTCCGTACCCATAGGTGCTCGAGGAGCCAGAAAACCCCGGCATCTTTGGCGCGCCAGGTAGGGGGCGTCGAGGTTGTGTGAACCTGATCCGGTGTTCACGCGAGATAAATCTTCATCGACTTCATCGACATGCCACCGAAGAAGAAGGCTTCAGAGGCGGCTGCGCCGTCTGCGTCGAATCCACCGCCGCCGGAGCAAATGGCCGGTGGGGAAGACGCCGGCGGAAGAATGGGCGTCGACGAGGGTGCCCATGGTGCCACCAAGTCCAAGGACAAGGTTGCGCTGCCCGTCGGGGGCGTAGCCGGCTCCCACGACGACCGGGCGTCCGTAGGCGCACCGCGCCCATCTCAAGAGGCGCAGGACCGGCAACGTCGTGGTACTCACGGTACCATACGCTCGCTGGACCCAAATCGAGCTGGCGATTCCCGGGATGCTCAAGGCCAACATGCACGCCAACGTGCTGGCGCGAGCGAGGCACGGTCGCCTGGACGAAATACTGCTCCTTCTAACATCGTTGGAAGTCCGAGCATATCCCGCTCCTCGCACCATTCGCCACCGCTACCCGCCACTCCAGCAGAAGCTTTGGCATGAGCTCAACTACTCCTAGACTTCCCTCCAAAGCCGGACAAGATCGACGACTGGAGGGCCACCATTCAGAGTCTCATCAGCTTCGCCAACGACGACACTCCACGGCCGGCGATCACATCGCAGCCGCGGCAGGCCAGCCAGGTGCGAGCCGATGGCGACAAAACCGGTGGGGGTGCAACCACCGTGCACTCTCCGCCCCGAAGGCCAAGATCGCCGACTCGCCGGGTCCGCCACGACAGCGACTCCACTGCTTCATCAGATCCGCGAACTCGTCGCGATCAGCACCATGTTCTACACGAACGGTAGTAAGAAGATGCTCGTACCCGCATCGAGCGCCGAAGAGAAACGTGGCGTCAATCAGACCGACGGGCTGGCCCCGCTGTCGACATACAAGCACCAGGGGAACCAGGCGACCTGCCGTACGTGGTATGTTGCCCTGCGTTTACTTGTGAGCTGCGGCAAGTCCAGTGGCCCAGCATGAAGAATTTCAAGCCAGACGTACCAGAGAAGTACGACGGCAGGCTGCATCCGTCGGAGTTCCTCAGCATCTACACCATCACGGTGCAGGCTGCCGGGGGCCGAGACGACAAGATCCTTGCCAATTACTTCCCTCTGGTGCTCAAGCCCAACGTCAGGTCCTGGCTCATGCACTTGTCGGAAAACTCCATATCTTCCTGGGCAGACCTATGCCATCAGTTTGTTGGCGCCTTTACAGGCGGCCACAAACCTCATGGCCAGGAGAGTGATCTTCACCTGCTTGCCCAGAAGGAAGGGGAGCCTCTGCGCAAGTACATCCAGAGATTCAACCAAGTGCAACGCAACATCCTAGACGTCCACCCTGCCGCGGTCATTAGTGCGTTCCACCAGAATGTGCGTAACCGCAGGATGCGGGAGGAGATGGTGATGTGCAAGATCAGAGACGTCAGTGAGCTGTATGCCCTGGCCGACAGATGTGCACGTGCGGGGAAGGGAGGAAACTCCCCGGAGAGAACGCAGGAACAGGAGGATCTGACAGCGATGATGCCGCCCCGGCAAGCAAAAACCGGCGGCGGAACAACAGGAAAAGGAAAGGCAAAGATGTGCTAGTTGTCAAGCAGTCCGGCAACGAAGGTGGCGCGAAGACATCCAAGAATGGTAGCTCCGGCAAGGAGGTTGCCGCATGCGCCAACTGCCAGGCTGTGGCGGCCGCCGACAAGCAGGACGGCACCAACAAGCAGTACTGCAAGATTCACCGCACCAAAGGCCATGACCTCCAGAGCTGCAAGAAGGTCGAGCAGCTCGTTGAGCTGCAAAAGGCCGAATACGAGCGACGCGACAAGGAGAAGGCCCAAGGAGGTGCCGGAGGATCCAGTACAAAGCGCACCGGCCGGGGGGGACGTCGCGGCAACGCCAAGCAATGGCAAGGCGACAGACCTCCCCGCGGCCGCGACAAGGATGAAGATGACGATGACGACGAAGACATGGATGACGCCGAGACCAGCGAGCAGGAGTTCCAGAAAGCAACAGAAGTTTTGTGCGTTGACGGCGGTGCTTCTTTGCATACTTCAAACCGCCAACTCAAGCAGTGGGTGCGGGAAGTCAATGCAGCAGAACCACCCGTTGAGTCACGCAAGCTTCTGAAATGGTCCAGCACGCCTATCATCTTTGATATTGAGGACCACCCCGATCGCACAACTGCTGTCGGGTGTTTGCCGATGTTGGTCTCACCAACTATCCGCAACCTCAAGGTCACTAAGATGCTAGTTGACGGCGGGGCCGGCTTGAACCTGATATCCTCCGCTGTGCTCCGGAGACTCCAAGTCCCTGACAGCGAGCTCGAAGAGACCGGCACATTCCAAGGAATCAACCCGGGAAGGAGCAAGCCGAAGGGAAAGATCACGCTGCCGGTGACACTTGGCAGCGAGATGAACTTCAGGACTGAGAGGATCACTTTCGACGTTGCCGATTTTCCGTTGCCTTACAATGGAATTCTCGGCCGTCCAGCGCTCGCCAAGTTCATGGCGGCCTCTCACTACGCGTACAACATGCTGAAGATGCCAGGCCCGATAAGTGTCATCTCTGTACATGGCGACAAGAAAGACGCTCTTATCTGTGCCGACAAGATCTACCGGGAAGCAGCAGTCGCCGCAGATCGCGAGACACTTGCCGCTGAAGCTCCCGGGGGGAAGAAGAAGACCAAGTCCGGCAAGAGCTCTGATGCCCACTCCGGCAAGCGCACCTCTTCGGAGTGCTGCCCTACCATCGAGGACGCACCATCGAGCTCCACCGGCAAGTGTAAGAAGACGATGGCAGCTCCGCCAGCGACCAAGAAGGTGTCCGCCAAGGAGGACGGCACTGGTGGTACCTTCACCATCAGTGCCACTCTCGACCCTAAATAGGAAAGCGCGCTCGTTGCTTTCCTGCGGGCGAATGTCGATGTGTTTGCATGGCAACCGTCTGACATCCCCGGCGTTCCCAGGAAAGTAATTGAGCACCACCTTGCCGTCTGTCCTCATGCGCGGCCCGTCAAGCAGAGAGTCAGGAAACAAGCAGCGGAGCGCCAAGAATTCCTCGTCGAAGAGATCAAGAAGTTGGAAGCAGCAGGCCTCGTCAGAGGAGTGCTCCATCCCACGTGGTTGGCCAATCCTATAGTCGTGCGCAAGGCAAATGGGAAATGGAGGCTTTGCATCGACTTCACCGATGTCAACAAAGCTTGTCCCAAAGACCCATTTCCCTTGCCGCGCATTGACCAGAATGTCGACTCCACAGCCGGATGCGACTTGCTTTCATTTCTTGACGCATACTCAGGATATCATCAGATCTTCATGGCAGAAGAGGATGAGGAGAAAACCGCGTTCATCACTCCATGTGGCACGTACTGTTTCGTACGAATGCCTTTCGGTTTGAAGAATGCTGGTTCAACATTCGCAAGGGTAGTCCATACTGCTTTTGAGCCACAAATACACAGAAATGTGGAAGCCTACATGGACGACATAGTGGTCAAGAGCAGGGACAAAGCAACTCTGATTCATGATCTAGAAGAGACTTTTGCAAATCTACGCAAGATCAGCCTCAAGCTCAACCCCGAGAAGTGCGTGTTCGGAGTCCCGTCCGGCAAGCTTCTCGGATTCTTTGTGTCTCAGAGGGGTATTGAAGCCAATACCGACAAGATCAAGGCCATTGAGCAGATCGAAGCACCGAAGCGCGTCAAGGATGTACGAAAACTTGCCGGCTGCGTGGCGGCTCTCAGCAGGTTTATCTCTAAGTCTGCTGAGCGCGCCCTGCCATTTTTCAAGATCTCGAAAAAGGCAGGTCCAATGAAATGGACCCCGGAAGCGGAGGCTGCGCTGCAGGACTTGAAGAGATACCTCTCCTCCACTCCAATACTTGTCGCACCTAAACCACAAGAGAAGTTGCTGCTATATCTGGCGGCAACCAATCAAGTGGTTAGTGCTGCGTTAGTAGCGGAAAGAGAGGCACATGATGAGCCAGCGACCGCGGCAAGCACATCCAGCAACAAGCAGGGGGCTTCCCCGACAAGCTCTGGTCCCGACGAAGATGGATCTGCGCAGATGTGCGAAGGGATACAGAAGAAGAAAATGGTGCAGCGCCCAGTCTACTTTGTCAGTTCCCTTCTGCAGGGGGCTAGGTCAAGGTACTCTGGTGTGCAGAAGTTGCTTTTCGGCCTTCTCATGGCCTCGAGAAAGCTGCGCCATTACTTCCAAGCACATGAGATCACAGTTGTCACTCGCTTTCCGCTGAAGAGGATACTGCAGAATCCAGAAGCAACAGGCAGGATTGTTGACTGGGCACTGGAACTGTCAAGCTTTGGCCTCAAGTTTGAGAGCACTTCAACTATGCAGAGCAGAGCATTGGCATAATTCATAGCAGAGTGGACGCCAACACCAGATGAAGAAATTCCAGAGACGAGCATCCCCGTCCAGGAGGCAAACAAAGAGTGGCTGATGTACTTTGGTGGTGCCTTCTCGCTGCAAGGCGCCAGTGCTGGCGTGCTGCTTGTCGCACCTACCGGAGAGCACCCCAAGTACGTAGTCCAGATGCACTTTCCCAAGGAGCAAGCAACAAACAATACTGCAAAGTATGAAGGATTGCTTGCCGGTCTCAGGATCGCAGCAGACCTTGGGATCAAGCAGCTCATTGTCAGGGGTGACTCACAACTTGTCATCCGCCAAGTGAACAAGAATTATCAGAGTCTGTTGATGGAAGCTTACGTTGATGAAGTGAGGAAGCTGGAAGACCGCTTTGTTGGCCTACAGATGGAACATGTTCCAAGAGCTCGGAACGACACCGCTGACAGCCTGTCAAAGTGCGCGACACTTAAGTTACCTGTGGAACCAGGGATCTTTGTGCTCAAGCTGACTCAATCATCCGTGACGCCATCAACTGGACAGAGCAAGAAGAGGAAGTTGATTTCTGGTAACTATCTTCCGGCAGAGCTTCCCGAAGCCGCCGTCAAGAAGGTCCCCAAGATCAACGCCAAGAGTGCTGAGGAGCAGTCTGCTCCGACAAGCCCCAGGGTTTGTTTCGTTGTAGCAGACGCTCCCGACAAGTTTCGCTCCGGCAAGCTTGCCGGGGATCATCAAGCTCCGGCTGAACCGCAGGTTCTCGCCGTAGAAGCGGATGTTCCCGCAGCAGCAGATATGCCTTTAGTCCTTGTTGTCGAGCCACAGGCTCCAGCATGGGCACAGCAGATCGTCTGTTTCCTCCAGTCAGGAGAACTTCCCGATGAGCCAGAAGAAGCGGAAAGAGTAGCCCGGCAGTCAAGTATGTACCAGTTCGTCGACAACGCACTGTACAGAAGAAGACTCAACGGTGTGAAATTGAAGTGTATTCCCCGGGAAGATAGACAGAGGCTGTAGGCAGAGATACATGGAGGCATTTGTGGTCACCACATTGGCGCAAGAGCGCTTGCCGGCAAAGCTTTCTGGCAAGGCTTCTTTTGGTCAACAGCCCTCCAGGATGCAACTGCACAGGTAACCAAGTATGAAGCGTGCCAGTTCCATTCCAACCAGATACACCAGCCAGCTCAAGCTCTCCAGACGATCCCTTTATCCTGGCCATTTTCGGTCTGGGGGCTCGACATCCTCGGCCCCTTCCCCCGAGCAGTCGGGGGCTTTGAGTACTTGTACGTCGCAATCGACAAGTTCACAAAGTGGCCGGAAGTGGAACCAGTGAGGAAGGTGACAGCACAGTCAGCAGTCAAGTTCTTCAGGTCGATTGTTTGCCGCTTCGGAATCCCTAACAGGATCATCACCGACAACGGTACACAATTCACGAGTCGCACCTTCATGCAGTACGTCCAAGACCTTGGCGCCAAGGTCTGCTTCGCTTCTGTTGCTCACCCCAGGAGCAACGGTCAAGCAGAGAGGGCAAATGCTGAAGTGCTGCGTGGACTCAAGACCCGGACTTTCGACAGGCTGCACAAGTGCAGAAGAAACTGGATCAAGGAGCTGCCGGTGGTTCTTTGGTCGATCAGGACGACGCCAAATCGAGCCACTGGCCAGACACCTTTCGCTCTAGTCTATGGAGCAGAGGCAGTTATCCCCACGGAACTCGTATACGGGTCACCTCGAGTGCTGGCTTATGATGAGCTTGAGCAAGAGCAGCTGCGACAAGATGACGCGCTGCTCCTTGAGGAAGACCGTCTTCAGGCTGCTGTACGAGCTGCTCGATACCAGCAAGCTTTGCACCGCTACCATAGCCGCAAAGTTAAAGCCAGAAGTCTCGAGGAAGGCGACCTTGTTCTTCGGCGCGTTCATTCCGCCAAGAATTCCAACAAGTTGACGCCGAAGTGGGAAGGCCCTTACCGAGTGAAACGAGTCACTAGGCCTGGCGCTGTCCGCCTTGAGACCGAGGATGGCTTTTCGGTGAGCAACTCCTGGAACATTGAGCATCTTCGTAAGTTTTACCCGTAAGGCGCGGTTGTCGGACCCTGTCCGGCAACCACCATTTTGTACAAGTCTTGCCGCTATTGCATGTAATCCTTTGTACAAAGCCAGGCGCAGACCCTGTGCATAAATAAAACTCACGTGCTCCGCACACCTTGTCAATTTCATGCCTTTCTGCATGAATTATCTGACACTTTGTGCAGCAAGCACCCTCGGTAAGCAATAACGAGCCATAAGGCTCCATATCATTATTTTCTCTACTTTCTTTCTTTTATCTTTCAAGGAAATTAAGGATCCTTCGCCCACAAGTTGACCGGGGGGGAAGGGGAAGATAATGGTATGGACCCGGCGTCGTTCAGGAAAAATTTCGCCTTGCCGGGAAGCAAACGACAGAAAAGCTAAGTGCCAAAGTTTGAGCAATCAGATTTTTTTACTTTAAGTTATTTTCCTTGAACGACCATGCTTTGTATGGAAAACCTGTGCGCGGAGGAACTAGCTCGTGGCTAGTTGCGCCCTTACTTTGTTTCGAGTTCGCTCAACAGTTTAAGTGTGCTGCGACTAGAGTCGCGCCCTTACTTTGTTTCGAGTTCACTCAGCAACTTAAGCGAGATGCGACTAGTCACGACAAGGTTTCTTGTTGGTAACGGCACTGCCAGCAGGCTGCTGACGGCCCGCACTCAGCGCTCGCGGCAAAGGTGCCTACGCCGGCAAGTTCCCTAAAAGCGTAGGGCAAAAACATACAAAGGAAGGAATCCAGTAAAGGTAGTAGCATTGCAATCATGACCTGAAACAGAGTTATATTACAAGATAGTTTGTCGCGGCTCTAATAGACTATTTTCATAACATGACCAGCGACGACAAGAAAAGAAGAAAATAGGTGGCCTAGTCCACGCGGTCGCCCTCAACCCTCTTGATCCCGCTCACCTTGTCCACAATGGGTGCGACGAGGGTCTCGAGCTCCTCCAGATCAGCTTCCGGCGGCAGGGACCTGAGGATGTTAGTGAGGCGGAGGCCCGGGTTGCGGAAGGCCACCTTCATCAGCACCTTTTTGAGAGCTCCCGCGCAGATCTCGCGCGAGTCGTCGGCCAGCTGCTTTGGGATCCTCTCCCGGAGTTGCTGGAGGGCCGTCGCCACGCCTTTGAAGAACAAGGTGAGCTTGGCGCTGGATGGGAGGCTCCCGTCAGAGGAATACCCGAGATCCTCCACCCCCAGCAGCGCCAACTCCTTGTCGATGTCTGCGGCAGCATTCACAAGGCCCTCCGTCCACCGCTCCACAGTTCCCCTGAAATCGTAATGGGTGGCGGCAATGCTCTCCAGCAGCGCCTTGTCGGCCTTGATCTCCTTCTTCAAGGCCGCCTCCTGCTCCCTGGCGCCGTCCAGCGTCTTGGTCAAAGCAGCCAGCTTTAGCTCAAGATCAACCTTGGAGTCCTTGGCGGCGTCAAGCTCCTTGACCTTCTCGGCGAGACGACCCTGCAGTTCGCCAAAGGTGTAGGCGTCCTTCTCGCGCTCATGCTTGAGCGCGGCAAGCGCTTCACCGCTCGCCTTGAGATCAGTCTCCAGCTGCGCCACTTTCGCCTCCATCTCCTTCTTGGCGGCCTCGGCAGCTGCGGCAGCGTCCTTTGCTTCCTTGAGGGCTCCGCTAAGTGCTTGCTCGCGCGCAGCTAGCTCCTCTTCGTGGCTGTCCAGGCTGGCCTTCAGCTGCACCAACTCACTGTCCCACGCAGATAACTCCTCGGCGGCAAGCCGCTGTTGCTCTGCAACCTCTGCCTTCTCAAGGATGAAAGCCTTCTGTGCCTCATCGAGCCGCACCCGCTCCGCCGCCAGCGACTGGAGAGCTGCCTGGTTGAGGACTCGGAGCTCCTCCGCGCGCTTCTCCACGTCCACCCCCGCCTTCGTGACAAGCGCTTCGCGGGACTCCAGTTTGGCCTGGCGGGCACGGTAGAGCGATACCAGCTTCCGCAGCAGTCGCTCCTCTTCGGGCTCGTCGCTGCTGCTGCTTGGTGCGTTGACCAGCGTCAGCCCAGCGGAGGCAAGCACCTCCACGTCAAAGCTTTCTCCTTCGACTGGCGCCCTGGACGTTGACGCCCAGGGGAGGTTGATGAAGATACCAGCGCCAGCCTTCAAGTAGACGCCTGGCTGGGGTTCTTCGGAGCCTGACGCTGCGGTAGCGGCGGGAGGATCGGCGGTCGGTGTAGCGTCTGTCGCTCCTGCGGCCCCAGGGTCGTCAGTACGATCGCCGGACCCCTCGTCGGCTGCTGCGGCGGCAGCCTTGGCGGCCTCTTCACCGGCGGGATCATCAGTGTCGGCCGTTTCTACGGTGGCAGTGGCGTCATCAATGACAACCTCGGTCTCCATCGGCTCCACCGTGGATGGATCTGACGACCGGAAAAGGAAGAAAAGTCAAGCAAATATACAAAAAGAAGAACCCAAGGGAAGTTTAGAAGCAAGGAGTACCTATACCAGGCTCGGTAGTTGGGATCTCCGCTGCCAGGGGGTCGCTGGTACTGTCCCTTGCCAGAGACTTCTCCCTTGCCGGGGAGCTCTCCCTCGTCCGACACTTCTCCCTTGCCGGGAAGCTTTCCCTTGTCGGGGGATTCTCCCTTGCCGGAGAACTCTCCCTTGGCGACGTAGTCGAAGTAGGTGGCACGTCAGGGGTGGCCTCCGGGCGCTCCTGGTGGAGCTGCTCTGCTCCTACACAAGCCAACAGTCAGATATCAGCAAGCAAATTGTATCCATGCGCGCCTAACAGCTGGAAGTAAACCATATACTTACGCTGGGGGCTGCGCTGGGGGCTGCTCTGAGGAACAGCTGTCGGGTCCGACAAGTTTGTCTCAGGCGCACCCCCTGCTGCCACGGTGGGATCATCCTTGATGACAATCACCGGGACCTTGGCTCTCTTTGCCATTCTCTGGGCCAGCGTCCTAAAAAGGAATAAGTTCAGAGTAAAACAAATGAGATACAAGACAAGACGGCAAGTATTGAAGACATGCAAGTACAACAAGAATCTTACTCTTCTTCTTCCTCGTCAGAGCTGAGCGCGGAGAAGTCAAAGCCTGGCCCACCTCTGGCGCGAGGAGGCGGAGGAGTAGGATCCCTTGGCCGCTTGGCGGGAGCTGGAGCGGCAGGCCGAGAGGACCCCTGTAACGCCCCAGATGTAACTTGCCATATTTGTAATCCAACTCTTGCCATTTCCGGCTATGTGTTATGTTATTCCCTCCGTGGTTGGGTTCTCTCCGTTTTACATTTCGGTCATGTCATGCATTTCATATCATGTCATCATGTGCATCGCATTCGCATACGTGTTCGTCTCATAAATCCGAGCATCTTTCCCGTTGTCCGTTTTGCAATCCGGCGCTCCTATGTCTCCCGGCGTCCCCTTTTACATTTCTTCATGAGCGGGTATTAAACATTCTCGGAATGGACCGAGGTTTGACATGTGGCCTCGGTATAGCACCGGTAGACCGCCTGTCAAGTTTCGGGTCAATCGGAGTTCGTTTGGTACTCCAACGGTTAACCGGGTAACCGTGAAGGCCTCGTGTGTGTTGCAGCCCAAACCCCTTCATAACAGCCCAATAACCCATCTAAGTCACTCCCATGTCCTCCGCCGTTCGATCACGATCGCGTGGCCGAAGACCGCACTCCGTTTGGAGCTCCCTAGCTCCCCCCTCGTGTCCGGAGCGTCCGATCGCGATCCGAGGGTCCGAAAACGGATGTAATCCCCTAACCCTAGATCCCTGTCTATTTAAGAAGCCCCCTTGCCATTTTTTGGGTGTCCCTAGCCTTCCCCTACCCTCAGCCGCCGCCCCCCTTGAAAACCGCGCCACCAGCCGGATCCAGCCACCTCCCCTCCTCGTTTTCAGCGCCGGCAAGCCCTCCGCCGCCACTTGTCGCGCCTCCATTGGCCCCGTCACCGTTGACCGCGCCCTCCTCCACCCCCAGGGCGCCACGCGTCGCCCCAGCGCCCCAGCGCCGCCGCGGCCCGCCAGGCCCACGGGAGGCCCGCCCGCGCCCGCGCCCCGCTCGCCCGAAGCCTCCCCGCGCCACCCGCACGCACCCGCTCGCCTCCGCCGCCGCCCGTGCGCCCCGACCGCGCCGCCGCAGCGCTCGCCGGCGCCGCCCGCACTCCGCTGCCCCGCCGTCCGCCGGCGTCGCGCCGCTCCCCGCCAGCCCCGCCTCCGCGCCTCCCGGCCACCCGCGCCGCCCGGATCCGGTGCCGGCCGACCGGATCCCGCCGCCGCCGCCTCGCCCCGACCCTCTCCGCCGAGCCCCCCTCCAACTCCGGCCGGCGAACCTCGGGAACCGTGCGCCGGAACCCTAGATCTGGTTGACTCTTCCACCTCGTTATTTCTCTAAGTCCTAGATTTTTCACATGATCATCGCATGTTTGCCATGCAATAACTTCGCATCCGTAGCTCCGATTCGTGCATATAATATGTCGGTTTGTTCGTCTCGAGGAGTACATCATTTTGCTCCATTGCATAATTTTCATTTGAAGTCATATTGATGCCCGAAACGCTGTTAGAAGAGGGCTAGTTGATGTTAGTTTCTGATTCTTATCTGATCATGCACTTTTGTCATTTTTGCCATGATTGATGTGTACCTCCTATGAAGTTGTGTCCTACATGAGTTTTGGAATATGCCATGTTACCTTTCCAGAGAATTTTTCCATGTATTTTTGTGATCTATGTGGTGACTAGCACAAGCATGCAAACTAGGTCACTTGATGTTGCTGATTTCAGAGACTGTGATTTCACTAAGTCCCTGACTGCTGTTATTTTTATGCCATGTGTTCATGTTGTTTCCGAGAGATCTATGCATAATTTGAGTATGGTCAGTGAGGGAGTTTTGAACTTGAGTATTTGCTTAATTCATCCACGCCTTTGTTTGCAATTATGCAGTGCCATAGCTTGAGTCAATCGAGCTCTACTTTTGCTTCAAAATGTTGCTGGCAGATTGTTTACATGTTATTCGATTTTGCCAAGCTTGGCGTAGTTGGTACTTGCATGATATGATGTTATTCTTGCCATGTATTGTTACTATGCCATGTCTTCTTGATGTATGTATGCTTAGTTTATTATGAAATGCTCTGTAGTGAGTGCATCGAGCTCACGAACATGCCTAGTCGTTAACAGTTTTCTGCCATGTCCAGTTTTCCAGTCTGAAACCTGTAACGAAACTTGCTTAATTGTCATGGGTGTAATCTTATTTCCTGATCCTTTTTGGCTTTTGGTCAGTAAAGGACTTTTGTCAAGTTCTATGTGTAGATTCATGACATGCCTTATTTTGCTATATTCTGAACCTGTAGCATGTTGTTTCATTGCTCTGAACATGCCATCCTGATGTCTGAGAACTTGTTATCGTTTGCACTTTTGCCATACTTGTTTGGACCTGTTTTGATGCGATTGAGCCGTAGCTCAGTGTTCATCTTTTGTCGCGCATCTTGAGTAGCTTACTGTCGTATGCTTTGTTGCCTTGTTTGGGTGCATTAGCTTAATTATTTGTTGCTTGCCAAGTAGCATCATGCTGTTTATGGCAGATTCGTGTCATTCTTGTATTGCTTGCCATTTGCAAACCGTGCATCCGATTCCGGTGAACTTTATATCTATTTCAACCGAAATCACCTCACCTATCCAGTGGCATGCTTGGTTTGCCAAGATTGTGCCTTGTTCATCCTTGTCCTTCCGGAGCATGCATACGCATTGCATATCACCTCTCGCATATCATGCCATGTTTTGCATCATGTTGCTTGCGCATTGCATCGTGGTTGATATTGTCCCCTTTGCTTGTTTTCTTGCTTTGGGTAAAGCCGGGAGACGAGTACGTGAACGAGGAACCTGTTGAGAACGCTTACGAGGACCAAGCTTTCGACAACTCTGAGAACCTTGCAGGCAAGATGACCATACCCTCGAAATCACTTCTATCTTTGCTTGCTAGATTGCTCGCTCTTTTGCTATGCCTATGCTGCGATACCTACCACTTGCTATATCATGCCTCCTATATTGCCATGTCAGCCCCTAACCATCCATGTCCTAGCAAACCGTTGTTTGGCTATGTTACTGCTTTGCTCAGCCCCTATTATAGCGTTGTTAGTTGCAGGTGAAGATGAAGTTTGTTCCTTGTTGGAACATGGACTTGTTGTTCCTTGTTTGGAACATGTTTACTTGTTGGGATATCACAATACCTCTTATTTAATTAATGCATCTATATACTTGGTAAAGGGTGGAAGGCTCGGCCTTATGCCTGGTGTTTTGTTCCACTCTTGCCACCCTAGTTTCTGTCATACCAGTGTTATGTTCCCGGAGTTTGCGTTCCTTACACGGTTGGGTGATTTATGGGTCCCCCTTGACAGTTCGCTTTGAATGAGACTTTTCCAGCAAGGCCCAACATTGGTTTTACCATTTGCCACATAAGCCTTTTTCCCTTGGGTTCTGCAGACTCAAGGGTCATCTTTATTTTAAACCCCCGGGCCAGTTCTCCATCGATTGCTGGTCCAAACCGAGCGATGTCCGGCGCCCCTTGGGCAACCAGGGTCTATGCCAACCCGACGTCTTGCTTATCCGGTGTGCCCTGAGAACGAGATATGTGCAGCTCCTATCGGGATTTGTCGGCACATCTGGGAGGTTTTGCTGGACTTGTTTTGTTGCTGCCGAAATGTCTTGTAGTCCGGGATTCCGAGATTGATCGGGTCTTCCCGGTAGAAGGAATATCCTTCGTTGACCGTGAGAACTTATAATGGGCTAAGTTGGGACACCCCTGCAGGGTATTATCTTTCGAAAGCCGTGCCCGCGGTTATGAGGCAGATGGGAATTTGTTGATGTCCGGTTGTAGAAAACCCGAAGTTGACCTTATCTAAAACACATCAACCGCGTGTGTAACCGTGATGGTCTCTTCTCGGCGGGGCCCGGGACGTGAACACGGTTGTTGGAGTAATGTTTGACGTAGGTCGTTTCAGGATCACTTCTTGATCACTTCTAGTTTCACGACCGTGCTTTGCCTTCTCTTCTCGCTCTCTTTTGCGCTGTAGCCACCATATGCTAGTCGCTTGCTGCAGCTCCACCTCACAACCCCTTTCCTACCTTTAAGCTTAAATAGTCTTGATCTCGCGGCTGTGAGATTGCTGAGTCCCCGTGACTCACAGATATTATCACCACAGTTGCAGGTACCAACGATGTCAGTACAGATGGCGCGACCGAGCTCACTTGGGAGTTCGACGAGGAACGTGGCCGTTACTATGTTTCTTTTCCAGATGATCAGTAGTGGAGCCCAGTTGGGTGATCCGGGGATCTGTTTAGCATTTGGGGTAGTCTTCTTTCATTTTGGTACCGTAGTCGGACCTTGAGTGTAATCTGTTTGATGGATGTTATTTATGTACTTGTGTGAAGTGGCGATTGTAAGCCAACTATGTATCTTTCCCCTTTATTTATTACATGGATTGTGTGAAGATTACCTCACTTGCGACATTGCTTTCAATGCGGTTATGCCTCTAAGTCGTGCCTCGACACGTGGGAGATATAGCCGCATCGAGGGCGTTACAAGTTGGTAATCAGAGCCTTTCCCCGACCTTAGGAGCCCCCACTGTTTGATCGTCTTTAGTGGCCGAGTTGTGTCTAGAAAAATGTTTTGAGTCATTTAGGAATTATATATCGGAGAGTTTAGGAATTCTTTTTACTCCCCAGTCCCTTCGACCTTCTGGTGAGGCATCCTGACGTAGAGTTTTGACTCTTCTCTTCTCAAATTTCACTAAAAAAATTTTTAGGATCATGCGGGTATATTACAATCGTTCCGATGGTTTTATGATGACAACATTGTCTTGGTTGCCTCCTGACATTTAGGGGTTGTGGCAGTGTCCCAGGGAGTTGAGCTCCGAGGTGTTGTCGTCATAATTTTATCGTTGCGGTTTTGGAATACCTGTGTTTAGTACGCCGACATCGAAAATCTCTTTTGTACAGTTGTTGGTGAGATAACCCTGATAGCCCAGTACTGTGGCGAGTGCAGGGGTATTGCCATGACTTGTATAACGGATGCTTTTCGAAGGTTGAGGTAGACGATTTCCGAAGGTTTCTTGGTTATGTGTTGAAGGATGGATACAGCTGGTTGTAGGATTTGCTAGTTTGGGTGAGATATTATGCTTCCCCTGTATCCCCAACACCTGATTGCATAACCAGAAAGTTTTGGGAGTTTATAAGTGGGAATTATTGTAGCTTTAGTCTTTCTTCCGCAGATATTTGGTTTGTGATTGGGTAATCCTTACCAAGTATTTGTTCACTTCCGTACCTTGTTGATTTTATTCCTTACCATGTTCTAAGTGGCTTCTCAGCTTTGGAAGTGTGATGATTTACATTGGAATTCATTCGTTCATTCTCGTTCGAATGTTAATTATGAAGACTATATGTTGCAATGTCGTTCCTTTGATTCAGCTTCAATATATCTCTGTCATGATGCTAATGGATGTCACCCTCTTCAGGATGGCTCCACCAACGCGTCAGAATCCGGAACGCAATGAAGGGAATCAGGCTAACCCTCCGCCACCACCTCCGCCTCCGGAAGCTTGGCAGGCCTTGATGACTGCCACTAATGCCAATGCTCAGATTCTGATTCAGCTCTTGCAAGATCGCAACCAAGGGCAAGCTAATCAAGAGAATCAAGGCCAAGGCAACAATCAGCCGCATTTCGCTTCACTGAACCAGTTCCTTGCTAATCAGCCAAAGACCTTCAGCTACTGTGTCGAGGCCACAGACGCCGATGATTGGCTCGTGGACATCAGCAAGCATTTCGAGTGCAGCAATGTGAGACCTGAGGACTTTGTCAAGTTTGCCTCTTTTCAACTCAAAGATCAAGCTGCTGAGTGGTTCCAGCAGTACAAAGATTCCAGAGGAGGTCGTGTGATCACTTGGGATGATTTCCGTCGTGATTTCAAAGCGCACCACATTCTAGAAAGTGTTGTTGAGCTTAAGCATGAGGAATTCCGCAATCTCAAGCAAGGCACCATGTCTGTCTATCAATACAACACTCAGTTTCAGAAACTCTCTCGTTTTGCAAGGCAAGACATCCCTGATGAGAAGAGTATGATCTACCAGTTCAGGCGTGGCCTCAGAGAAGATCTGCAACTTGCTCTCGTGCTTTTCGAGCCATTAAAGTATGATGAATTCTACAACATGGCACTGAAACAAGAAGCTGCTCAGCTCAAGTGTGAGGCATCTAAGAAGAGAGTCAGAGACGCAGTTCAGTCTTCTTCTTCCTCACTTGTGGCAGCTAAGCAACAGAAGTTCTGGTTGCCTCCTCCTCCTCCGTTCCGTCAGCCTTATTAGCAGAAGAATTCAAGTGGTCGTGGATCTTCCCACCCACCCAACCCTGGTTTTCAGAACAAGTCTCAGAATCAAGCTCCAAGGCCAAGTGCTCCTTACCATCTCCGCTCTCAGAAGTGACTTGTAACAAATGTCAGCAAAAGGGTCACTATGCGAACAAGTGCTTCAACCAAAGGCGCCTTCCGCCTCCTCCTCCTGTGAAATCTTCCAGTAATGCAGTGGTCAAGCATAATCCTAAGTCTGCAAAGGTGAACATGATGAACGCAGCTCAAGCAGAGGATTCTTCTGAAGTGATCATGGGTAACCTTCCTGTTAATGATATTCCTGCAAAAGTATTATTTGATACTAGAGCATCGCATTCTTTCATTTCAAGACCTTTTGCATCCATGAACAATTTGCATACTGTCGATCTGCCCAAGCCAATGGCGGTTTCCTCTCCGGGTTTGTTCATGAATACCAAGATGATGGCTCCGGATGTTTCCATCAAGATGGGCAACTATAAATTTCTATCTTCTCCAATGGTGCTTGGTGATTCTGATATTGATCTTATTCTCGGGATGGACTGGCTTTCTAAGCACAAGGCTCAGCTCGAGTGTGCTGCCAGGGAAATCAAATTGACTCACTCTTCTAACGATGTGATCATCTATGCTTCTCGTGATGATACCATTCGGTTGTTTTCTCTCAATGAGAATGATGAATTGGAGGCTATCTCTCAGATTCCAGTCATTTGTGAGTACCAAGATGTCTTTCCAGAAGAGCTTCCGGGTATGCCTCCCCACCGGCCAGTTGAATTCGTTATTGATCTTGAGCCTGGCACGGAACCCGTTTGCAAGCGTCCTTACAAGCTTGGACCAGATGAGCTCAAGGAATTAAAGATTCAACTCGATAAACAAGAACGTCTGGGTCTGATCAGACCGAGTTCTTCTCCTTGGGGTTGTGGTGTTCTTTTTGTCAAGAAGAAGGATGGCACGGACCGACTTTGCGTCGATTACCGTCCATTGAACAAGAAGACTATCAATAACAAGTACCCACTTCCCAACATCAATGAGCTATTTGAGCAACTCAAAGGTGCTAAGGTGTTCTCCAAGCTTGACCTTCGTATGGGTTATCATCAGATTCGCATTCGTGAAGAAGATATTCCCAAGACAGCATTCAGAACAAGCTTTGGTTCATATGAATATACTGTCATGTCCTTCGGCCTTGTCAATGCTCCTCCGTATTTCACTCGCTTGATGAATTTCATCTTCAACCCCTACATCAACGAGTTTGTCTTGGTCTATCTTGATGATATTTTGGTCTTCTCCAAGAATAAGAAGGATCATGCCAAACATTTGCGATTGGTACTCGACAAGCTCAGAGAGTATCAATTATATGCGAAGTTCTCCAAATGTGAATTCTGGCTTGATGAAGTTCTTTATCTTGGCCATATCATCTCTGCCAAGGGCATTGCTGTTAATCCAGAGAGGGTGTCTGCAGTTTTGAATTGGAATCCTCCTCAGAATGTCAAGAAGCTTCGCAGTTTTCTTGGACTTGCAAGCTATTGCAGAAGATTCGTTGAGAATTTCTCCAAGATTGCTAAGCCTCTTTCCAACCTCCTCCAGAAGCATGTGAAATATGTCTGGTCTCCTGAGTGTGACGTTGCTTTCAACACTCTCAAAGAGAAACTCGTCACTGCTCCAGTTCTGACTCCTCCTGATGAATCCAAGCCTTATGAAGTATTCTGTGATGCTTCTCTCCAGGGCCTCGTTGCTGTATTAATGCAAGAGAAGAAGGTTGTTGCCTATACCTCTCGCCAGTTGAAGCCCAATGAAAGGAACTACCCCACTCACGATCTTGAGTTGGCGGCAGTTGTCCACGCACTAATAACATGGAGACATCTCCTGTTGGGAAGGAAAGTGGACATCTTCACAGATCACAAGAGTCTCAAGTACATCTTCACTCAGCCTCATCTCAACCTCAGGCAAACTCGATGGGTCGAAATGATTCAAGAGTATAATCCGAGTATTGAATATACTCCAGGCAAGGCTAATGTGATTGTAGACGCTTTGAGCAGAAAGGCTTATTGCAACAGCTTAATCCTCAAGCCATTTCAACCGGATCTTTGTGAAGCTTTCCGCAAGTTGAATCTTCAAGTTGTTCCTCAAGGTGTTCTTGCCAACCTCATTGTCTCTCCTACCTTGGAAGATCAAATTCGTGAGGCACAATTGTTGGATACCATGGTGAAGAAGGTGAAACGTGGTATTGAAAAGAGCATCCCCAAATACAAGTGCTATCGAGTTGATGACAGGGATACTCTTTTCTTCGAGGACCGGATCGTGGTTCCAAAGGGTGATCTTCATAAAGTCATTCTGAACGAAGCGCACAATTCTCTTCTGTCAATTCATCCTGGAAGTTCGAAGATGTACCATGACCTCAAGCAGTCGTATTGGTGGACTCGAATGAAGCGTGAGATCGCTCAATTCGTGAATGAGTGTGATGTCTGCAGAAGGGTGAAAGCAGAACACCAACGACCAGCTGGTCTTCTCCAACCTCTTGCTATTCCAGAATGGAAGTTTGATCATATCGAAATGGACTTCGTGACTGGTTTTCCTAAGTCCAAGCGTGGAAATGATGCTATCTTCGTCGTCATCGACAAGCTCACCAAAGTGGCTCATTTTCTTCCTATCAAAGAGTCTATCACAGCAGCGCAGCTGGCAGAGCTCTACACCTCCAGAATTGTCTCGTTGCATGGCATTCCACAATTGATCTCTTCAGACCGTGGCAGCATCTTTACCTCCAAATTTTGGGATTCTTTTCAGACGGCCATGGGCACCAACATCCGCTTCAGCACAGCGTTCCACCCTCAGACTAGTGGACAAGTCGAGCGTGTCAACCAAATTCTTGAAGATATGCTCAGAGCTTGTGTTATCTCTTTCGGCATGAAGTGGGAGGATTGTCTTCCTTATGCTGAGTTCTCTTACAACAACAGTTTTCAAGCCAGCTCGGGCAAAGCCCCATTCGAGATTCTCTATGGCAGAAAGTGCCGTACTCCTCTCAACTGGTCTCAAACCGGTGAACGCCAATTGCTCGGCAATGATTTGATCTGAGAGGCTGAGGCCATGTGCAAGGTGATTCATGAGAACCTCAAAGCAGCGCAGTCGCGCCACAAGAGCTATTACGATAGCAAACATCGTGATGTGGCTTTCGAGATCGGAGACCATGTATACCTCCGCGTCTCTCCAATGAAAGGAACTCGTCGCTTCGGTATCAAGGGGAAACTTGCCCCGCGATACGTCGGTCCCTTCAAGATCATCGGGAAACGAGGCGATCTCGCCTATCAACTTGAGCTTCCCTCCAACTTTGCAAATGTGCACAATGTCTTCCACGTGTCACAGCTTTGCAAGTGCTTCAAGACGCCTGAGCGCACCATCAACTTCGAAGAGATTGATCTTCAAGAAGATTTGTCCTATCATGAGCATCCAGTTGCCATTCTTGAGACAACTGAGCGCAAGACTCGCAACAAGTCAATCAAATTCCTCAAAGTGAAATGGTCGCATCATTCAGACCGAGAAGACACATGGGAGCGTGAAGACCACATACGTTCCGAGTATCCGGAGTTCTTTCAGTCCTAGATCTCGGGACGAGATCCTCTCGTAGTGGTGGTGTGTTGTAACGCCCCAGATGTAACTTGCCATATTTTTAATCCAACTCTTGCCATTTCCGGCTATGTGTTATGTTATTCCCTCCGTGGTTGGGTTCTCTCCGTTTTACATTTTGGTCATGTCATGCATTTCATATCATGTCATCATGTGCATCGCATTCGCATACGTGTTCGTCTCATAAATCCGAGCATCTTTCCCGTTGTCCGTTTTGCAATCCGGCGCTCCTATGTCTCCCGGCGTCCCCTTTTACATTTCTTCGTGAGCGGGTATTAAACATTCTCGGAATGGACCGAGGTTTGACATGTGGCCTCGGTATAGCACCGGTAGGCCGCCTGTCAAGTTTCGGGTCAATCGGAGTTCGTTTGGTACTCCAACGGTTAACCGGGTAACCGTGAAGGCCCCGTGTGTGTTGCAGCCCAAACCCCTTCATAATAGCCCAATAACCCATCTAAGTCACTCCCATGTCCTCCGTCGTTCGATCACGATCGCGTGGCCGAAGACCGCACTCCGTTTGGAGCTCCCTAGCTCCCCCCCTCGTGTCCGGAGCGTCCGATCGCGATCCGAGGGTCCGAAAACGGATGTAATCCCCTAACCCTAGATCCCTGCCTATTTAAGAAGCCCCCTTGCCATTTTTTGGGTGTCCCTAGCCTTCCCCTACCCTCAGCCGCCGCCCCCCTTGAAAACCGCGCCACCAGCCGGATCCAGCCACCTCCCCTCCTCGTTTTCAGCGCCGGCAAGCCCTCCGCCGCCACTTGTCGCGCCTCCATTGGACCCGTCGCCGTTGACCGCGCCCTCCTCCACCCCCAGGGCGCCACGCGTCGCCCCAGCGCCCCAGCGCCGCCTCGCGGGAGGCCCGCCCGCGCCCGCGCCGGGCCCGACCGCGCCCCGCTCGCCCGAAGCCTCCCCGCGCCACCCGCACGCACCCGCTCGCCTCCGCCGCCGCCCGTGCGCCCCGACCACGCCGCCGCAGCGCTCGCCGGCGCCGCCCGCGCTCCGCCGCCCCGCCGTCCGCCGGCGTCGCGCCGCTCCCCGCCAGCGCCGCCTCCGCGCCTCCCGGCCACCCGCGCCGCCCGGATCCGGTGCCGGCCGACCGGATCCCGCCGCCGCCGCCTCGCCCCGACCCTCTCCGCCGAGCCCCCCTCCAACTCCGGCCGGCGAACCTCGGGAACCGTGCGCCGGAACCCTAGATCTGGTTGACTCTTCCACCTCGTTATTTCTCCAAGTCCTAGATTTTTCACATGATCATCGCATGTTTGCCATGCAATAACTTCGCATCCGTAGCTCCGATTCGTGCGTATAATATGTCGGTTTGTTCGTCTCGAGGAGT
The DNA here is from genome assembly GCA_032464435.1 of Aegilops umbellulata. Lineage (NCBI taxonomy): Eukaryota > Viridiplantae > Streptophyta > Magnoliopsida > Poales > Poaceae > Aegilops > Aegilops umbellulata. The sequence goes on along the minus strand of CP136056.1, from coordinate 110,697,915 downwards.
ACATCATTTTGCTCCATTGCATAATTTTCATTTGAAGTCATATTGATGCCCGAAACGCTGTTAGAAGAGGGCTAGTTGATGTTAGTTTCTGATTCTTATCTGATCATGCACTTTTGTCATTTTTGCCATGATTGATGTGTACCTCCTATGAAGTTGTGTCCTACATGAGTTTTGGAATATGCCATGTTACCTTTCCAGAGAATTTTTCCATGTATTTTTGTGATCTATGTGGTGACTAGCACAAGCATGCAAACTAGGTCACTTGATGTTGCTGATTTCAGAGACTGTGATTTCACTAAGTCCCTGACTGCTGTTATTTTTATGCCATGTGTTCATGTTGTTTCCGAGAGATCTATGCATAATTTGAGTATGGTCAGTGAGGGAGTTTTGAACTTGAGTATTTGCTTAATTCATCCACGCCTTTGTTTGCAATTATGCAGTGCCATAGCTTGAGTCAATCGAGCTCTACTTTTGCTTCAAAATGTTGCTGGCAGATTGTTTACATGTTATTCGATTTTGCCAAGCTTGGTGTAGTTGGTCCTTGCATGATATGATGTTATTCTTGCCATGTATTGTTACTATGCCATGTCTTCTTGATGTATGTATGCTTAGTTTATCATGAAATGCTCTTTAGTGAGTGCATCGAGCTCACGAACATGCCTAGTCGTTAACAGTTTTCTGCCATGTCCAGTTTTCTACTAAGTCTGAAACCTGTAACGAAACTTGCTTAATTGTCATGGGTGTAATCTTATTTCCTGATCCTTTTTGGCTTATGGTCAGTAAAGGACTTTTGTCAAGTGCTATGTGTATATTCATGCCATGCCTTATTTTTCTATATTCTGAACCTGTAGCATGTTGTTTCATTGCTCTGAACATGCCATCCTGATGTTAGTTTCTGCTTGTTGATATTTTCACTAAGTCTGAGAACTTGTTATCATTTGCACTTTTGCCATGCTTGTTTGGACCTGTTTTGATACGATTGAGCCGTAGCTCAGTGTTCATATTTTGTCGTGCATATTGAGTAGTTTACTGTCATATGCTTTGTTGCCTTGTTTGGGTGCAGTAGCTTAATTATTTGTTGCTTGCCAAGTAGCATCATGCTGTTTATGGCAGATTCGTGTCATTCTTGTATTGCTTGCCATTTGCAAACCGTGCATCCGATTCCGGTGAACTTTATAACGATTTCAACCGAAATCACCTCACCTATCCAGTGGCATGCTTGGTTTGCCAAGATTGTGCCTTGTTCATCCTTGTCCTTCCGGAGCATGCATACGCATTGCATATCACCTCTCGCATATCATGCCATGTTTTGCATCATGTTGCTTGCGCATTGCATCGTGGTTGATATTGTCCCCTTTGCTTGTTTTCTTGCTTTGGGTAGAGCCGGGAGACGAGTACGTGAACGAGGAACCTGTTGAGAACGCTTACGAGGACCAAGCTTTCGACAACTCTGAGAACCTTGCAGGCAAGATGACCATACCCTCGAAATCACTTCTATCTTTGCTTGCTAGATTGCTCGCTCTTTTGCTATGCCTATGCTGCGATACCTACCACTTGCTATATCATGCCTCCTTTATTGCCATGTCAGCCCCTAACCATCCATGTCCTAGCAAACCGTTGTTTGGCTATGTTACTGCTTTGCTCAGCCCCTATTATAGCGTTGTTAGTTGCAGGTGAAGATGAAGTTTGTTCCTTGTTGGAACATGGACTTGTTGTTCCTTGTTTGGAACATGTTTACTTGTTGGGATATCACAATAACTCTTATTTAATTAATGCATCTATATACTTGGTAAAGGGTGGAAGGCTCGGCCTTATGCCCGGTGTTTTGTTCCACTCTTGCCACCCTAGTTTCCGTCATACCGGTGTTATGTTCCCGGAGTTTGCGTTCCTTACACGGTTGGGTGATTTATGGGACCCCCTTGACAGTTCGCTTTGAATGAGACTTTTCCAGCAAGGCCCAACATTGGTTTTACCATTTGCCACCTAAGCCTTTTTCCCTTGGGTTCTGCAGACTCAAGGGTCATCTTTATTTTAAACCCCCGGGCCAGTTCTCCTTCGATTGCTGGTCCAAACTGAGCGATGTCCGGCGCCCCTTGGGCAACCAGGGTCTATGCCAACCCGACGTCTTGCTCATCCGGTGTGCCCTGAGAACGAGATATGTGCAGCTCCTATCAGGATTTGTCGGCACATCTGGGAGGTTTTGCTGGACTTGTTTTGTTGCTGCCGAAATGTCTTGTAGTCCGGGATTCCGAGATTGATCGGGTCTTCCCGGTAGAAGGAATATCCTTCGTTGACCGTGAGAGCTTATAATGGGCTAAGTTGGGACACCCCTGCAGGGTATTATCTTTCGAAAGCCGTGCCCGCGGTTATGAGGCAGATGGGAATTTGTTGATGTCCGGTTGTAGAAAACCCGAAGTTGACCTTATCTAAAACACATCAACCGCGTGTGTAACCGTGATGGTCTCTTCTCGGCGGGGCCCGGGAAGTGAACACGGTTGTTGGAGTAATGTTTGACGTAGGTCGTTTCAGGATCACTTCTTGATCACTTCTAGTTTCACGACCGTGCTTTGCCTTCTCTTCTCGCTCTCTTTTGCGCTGTAGCCACCATATGCTAGTCGCTTGCTGCAGCTCCACCTCACAACCCCTTTCCCACCTTTAAGCTTAAATAGTCTTGATCTCGCGGGTGTGAGATTGCTGAGTCCACGTGACTCACAGATATTATCACCACAGTTGCAGGTACCAACGATGTCAGTACAGATGACGCGACCGAGCTCACTTGGGAGTTCGACGAGGAACGTGGCCGTTACTATGTTTCTTTTCCAGATGATCAGTAGTGGAGCCCAGTTGGGTGATCCGGGGATCTGTTTAGCATTTGGGGTAGTCTTCTTTCATTTTGGTACCGTAGTCGGACCTTGAGTGTAATCTGTTTGATGGATGTTATTTATGTACTTGTGTGAAGTGGCGATTGTAAGCCAACTATGTATCTTTCCCCTTTATTTATTACATGGATTGTGTGAAGATTACCTCACTTGCGACATTGCTTTCAATGCGGTTATGCCTCTAAGTCGTGCCTCGACACGTGGGAGTTATAGCCGCATCGAGGGTGTTACAACCCCGCCCCAGTTGCCGCGGCAGCGTGAGGTGTTTCCGCGGGAACAGAACTTGCCGCGGTGGAGCGTGTCGTGCGGCGCGGCGGGGGTTCACTCACCCGCCACTCCGCTATGTTCCCGGCCTTGCGAAGACGCCTTCTTAAATGAGCCGGGGGCTCTGCTTGTGGAGCCGGGGGCTCTGCTCGTGGAGTCAGGGGCTCTGCTTGCGGCAAGCTGTCCTAAGACGAAGAGGAAGAGGAGCCGATCTCCAGCGAGCCGCTCGTGTCCTCGGCGGGACCGCTCGGCCCGACGTCGTGCTCGGCGGACCTCTTCTCGCCGGCAAGCTCCTCTCGGTCGGCAAGGCTTGCCGCCTCTGCTGCCTCTGCCTCCTCCACGGTGAACCCAAACTCGCCCGCAGCGGCAGCTGCCGCCGCCTCTTCCATCCTGGTGGCGATGCGCTTGAGCTCATCGTCTGTGGTGTCCCGGGTGAGGCCTTTTTTCTCGTCGGCGTCGACCGGCACTTCTATCAAGTTGTCGAACAACGCCCGCACGACATCATCCGCAGGCTCTATCCAGGCTGGATCAATTCCATGCGAGTCGCACAGCGGCATTATTGCACGGATACGGTCGAGCGCGGAGTTGTTGCACAGCGGGATGACGCCCCTCGGCAACCAGAACACTTCGGGATGCTGTGGGTCGTGCTTGAACAGCTCTTGGAGCATCGCGTTGAGCTCCAGGACAGTGAAGTTGAAGTTGAGGCCCGGCCGCAACCTCATGATATCCGCCGCATTCTGGAACTCCCAGGCGGGTCTCCTCCTCTCCTGCAGGGGAGCGATGCGGCGGCGGAGGAAATCTGCGCCAACCGCTCCTACAGTAAGCCCGGCAAGCCTGAGGCGTAGGATCCGGGTGACAGCGATCCTTACTCTATCATCCTCCGGGGCCAGGCTACTCCAATCACTGCCGCGCACTACTGGGGTTTCGCGCAGAGCAGTAAACGGCTGCGGGTTCTCCTCAACGATCAGACACCAGTCCACCCTCCACTCCTCCCACTTGCTGCGGAGCTCTCCCTCCAGATAAGCATCCTTCTTGCCAACTTTCGAGATCCAGGCGATTCCACCGGATAAAGGCTCTCCTTTCTCAACCCGAGGCGAAAAGAAATTGCGGAAAAGAGCTACGTTTGGATGGATCCCGACAAAGTTTTTGCAGAGATGTGCGATACTTATCCCAAGGAGTCGGTGGGAGTACCTTCATGCGCGGATGCGCTCGCGTCCCCGTCGACCAGAAGAGGTAGAAGTCCTCCTTCAGCTCCGCTGCCTCAAGCCTCAGAGGGAAGATTGCCCGCTCCTTCCGAAGTGCCGCGAGCCGCTGCGCCTCGGCCGACTTCGCCTTCTCGGCTTTCGGAGCCATGGCGGGAATGGAGAGCGAGGACGGCGACGTTGGTGGTGCTGGTGGCGATGGGGGCGGGGCGCTGCTCTCCTTCGGCTTTGGGAACAAGGGGAGTGGCGGAGATTCTCGAGGAGGGAATAGCAACGGGCAGATGGGTGAACTGCCCCTGTTCCCCCTGCTTATAAGGAGGGAGGGGGGCAGACGTTTCGCCTTTCTGAATAAAGGAACCACCCACGACCTCTCCCACGACGCCGCAATCGACGCGTGCCATTCGGGGAGGACGCGGTGGATACGGAGCAAGGTGTGACGTGACCCAGGCCGCGCATGCCCGTGCCCTGTTTTGGGCCTGGCCCAACAGCGCTCGGCACCATGTGTGGCCCAGGCCCGGGGGCTCCTGTCGGTGTACTAAAGTAGGGGTACCCTAGTATCCCGAACTTGTGCACGGGTAGTCGCAGCACCCCGCGGCAAGGCCTGCCAGGTGACCACCAAGGCCCTCTATGGTTCCTTTGGAGCCATTCAAGAACAAAGTATTTAAGCCAAGGAGACAAGTCCCCGGCAAGAGGAGCTTGCCGGGAAGGCCGCTCGAGGCACAAGACCCCGGCAAGAGGAGCTTGCCGGGAAGGCCAACCAGAGCATCTCAAAGAACTTTCCGCAATGCGCCACGCGTCCCGTCAGGACTCGGCGAGCGGCAAGCTCCCGGATGCGGCAAGACAACGGCCGCGGCAAGGCACTTGCCACGGCAAGCAACCACTATGTACCTGCGCTCCAGCTCACCCACCTACGTGTCGCTCCGGGACCCTTCCAGGCGTACGTGGCGGGAGGCTGTGCAGCCAGGGGTACACTGTGGCATGCAGCGCTGACAAGATTGCCATCGTGGCTAGCGGTGGCGCCCCTGACGGTCCCTTTTCTGCACCGTCTAGGCGACGTAGATAGGCATTTAATGCCTTTGTCCCCTGCCATCAGGGTTAGGTATGATACACTGTGTAGGTAGTTGTACCTACCACATCATGTTTCCATTTTTGCCCTTACCTACGTTGCCACCTGTTGGAGACCCCTTGAACATATAAAAGGAGGCCCATGCACAACGTAGAGGGGGATCGGCCCCCGGAGAGCGATCTCTGAGAGGAAAACAGAAGAACGCTCGGTCTCGTTAGCTGCTTGAGTGTACTGTAGCACTCAGCGCTCCCGAGCAAGAACTCAATACAATCCACAAAGCAGCAGTAGGAGTGTTATCTCTCCGGAGAGCTCCGAAGCTGGGTAAAAACCCCCTGTGTGCTTCGCCTCGATCCGCTCTTCACGCGACCTCCGCCCCCCGCCGAACCGAGAAGGGGCTCCGTCCCCATAGGTGCTCGAGGATCCAGAAAACCCCGGCATTGTTGTTGCAAATATGTAAAGCTAGCATTCAAGTTTTCAGCAAAGATTATAAACTAACCATATTAAGAATAACACTTAGGTCTCTTGTTTACTCATATCAATGGCATAATCAACTAGCGAGCAATAATAATAAATCTCGGATGACAACACTTTCTCAAAACAATCATAATATGATATAACAGGATGGTATCTTGCTAGCCCTTTCTGAGACCGCAAAGCATAAATGCAGAGCACCTCTGAAGATCAAGGACTGACTAGACATTGTAATTCATGGTAAAAGAGATCCAGTCATACTCAATGTAAATTAATAGTAATGCATGCAAATGACAGCGGTGCTCTCCAACGGGGTCTTTTTAATAAGAGGATGATGAATCAACATAAAAGTAAATAGATAGACCCTTCGCAGAGGGAAGCAGGGATTTGTAGAGGTGCCAGAGCTCGAGTTTTGAAACAGAGATAAATAATATTTTGAGTGGCATACTGTCGGGGAAACTGATCCACGAGCACCTATGGGGACGGAGCCCCTTTCGGTTCGGCGGGGGGCGGAGGTCGCACGAAGAGCAGATCGAGGCGGAAAACACGAGCAGTTTACCCAGCTTCGGAGCTCTCCGGAGAGATAATACTCCTACTGCTTCTTTGTGGTTTGTATTGAGTTCTTGCTCGGGAGCGCTAAGTGCTATAGTACGCACTAGCAGCTAACGAGACCGAGCGTGAGTGTTCTCCTGTTCGTCCCTCTCTACGTTGTGCATGGGCCTCCTTTTATATGCTCAAGGGGTCACCGACAGGTGGCAACGTAGGCAAGGGCAAAAATGGAAAGGTGTTGTGGTTGGTACAGCTACCTGTACAGTGTATCCTACCTAACCCTAACGGCAGTGGACAAGGGCATTAAATGCCCGTCTTTGTCGTCCAAACAGTGCAGAAAAGGGACCGTCAGGGATGCCACCGCTCGCCACGATGGCGACCTTCTCAGCGCCGCTTGCCACAGTGCACACCTGGCTGCACAGCCTCCCGTCACATACGCCTGGAAGGGTCCCAGAGCGACACGTTGGTGGGTGTGCTGGAGCGCGGGTACAGAGTGGTCGCTAGCCTGCCGCGGCAAAGTGCCTTGCCGCGGTCGTTGTCTTGTCGCGTCCGGAAGCTTGCCGCTCGCCGGGCCTTGCCGGGACGCGTGGTGCGTCGCGGTAAGTACCTTGAGATGCCTTGGTTGGCCTTCTCGGCAAGCTCCTCTTGCCAGGGTCTTGTGCCTTGAGTGGCCTTCCCGGCAAGCTCCTCTTGCCAGGGCCTTGTCTCCTTGGCTTGAATACTTTGTTCTTGAATGGCTCAAAAGGAGCCACAGAGGGCCTTGGCGGTCGCCCGGCAAGCCTTGCCGCGGGGTGCTGCGACTGCCCGTGCACAAGTTCGGGATACTAGGGTACCCCTACTCTAGTACACCGACAGGAGTCCCCGGGGCTGGGCCATACACGGTGCCAAGCGTTGTTGGGCCAGGCCCAAAACAGGGCACGGGCACACGCGGCCTGTGTCACGTCGTATCTTACTCCGTATCCACCGTGCCCACCCCGAACGGCACGCGTCGATTGCGGCGTCGTGGGAGAGGTCGTGGGTGGTTTCTTTATTCGGAAAAGCGGAACGTCCGCTCCCGTCCTCCTTATAAGCAGGGGAAACAGGGGCAGTTCGCCCATCTGCCCGTTGCTATTCCTTCCCCGAGAATCTTCGCCACTCCCCTTCTTCCCAAAGCCGAAAGAGAGCAGCGCTCCGCCCCCATCGCCACCAGCACCACCAACGCCGTCGTCCTACCTCACCACTCCCGCCATGGCTCCGGAAGCTGAGAAGGTGAAGTCGGCCGAGACGCAGCGGCTCGCGGCGCTGCGAAAGGAGCGGGCAATCTTCCCTCCGAGGCTTGCCGCGGAAGAGCTGAAGGAGTACTACTACCTCTTCTGGTCAACGGGGACGCGAGCGCATCCGCGCACGAAGGTACTCCCAGCCGTCGCTTGGAAAAAGGCTCCCACTGGGTAGCCTTTCTTCGCCTTGTTCTTCTACTGCGGGCTCTGCCCGCCCTTTTCTGAATTCTTCTGGGACGTCATGAACACCTACGGGCTCCGCCTCCTTGACTTCACCCCCAATGTTGTCCTGACCATGGCAGTTTTTGCACATCTCTGCGAAAACTTTGTCGGAATCCATCCAAACGTAGCCCTTTCCGCCACTTCTTTTTGCCTCGAGTTGAGAAAGGAGAGCCTTTATCCGACGGAATCGCCTGGATCTCAAAAGCCGGCAAGAAGGATGCTTATGTGGATGGAGAGTTCCGCAGCAAGTGGGAGGAGTGGAGGGCGGACTGGTGCCTGATTGTCAAGGAGAACCCGCAACCGTTTACCGCCCTGCGTCAAACTCCAGTAGTGCGCGGAAGTGATTGGAGTAGCTTGGCCCCGAAAGACGACAGACTGAAGATTGCCGTCGCCCGGATCCTACGCCTCAGGCTTGCCGGGCTTACTGTAGGAGCGGTTGGCGCAGATTTCCTTCGCCGCCGCATCGCCCCCCTGCAGGAGAGGAGGAGACCCGCCTGGGAGTTCCAGAACGCGGCGGATATCATGAGGCTATGGCCGGGCCTCAACTTCAACTTCACTGTCCTGGAGCTCAACGCGATGCTCCAGGAGTTGTTCAAGTACGAACCACAACATCCCGAAGTGTTCAGGTTGCCGAGGGGTGTTGTTCCGCTGTGCAACAACTCCTCACTCGACCGCATCCGTGCAATGATGCCGCTGTGCGACTCGCATGGAATTGACCCAGCCTGGATAGAGCCTGCAGATGATTTCGTGCAGGCGTTCTTCGATGGCTTGGTAGAAGTGCCGATCGACGCCGATGAGTAGAGGGGCCTCACACGGGACACCACCGACGAGGAGCTCAAGCGCATCGCCACTAGGCTGGAAGAGGCGGCGGCAGCCGCAGCTGCGGGCGAGTTTGGGTTCACCGTGGAGGAGGCAGAGGCAGCAGAGGCGGCAAGCCTTGCCGAGCGAGAGGATCTTGCCGGCGAGGAGAGGTCCGCCGGGCATGACGTCGGGCCGAGCGGGCCCCCCGAGGATACGAGCGGCTCGTTGGAGCTTGGCTCCTCTTCCTCTTCGTCTTCGGACAGCTTGCCGCAAGCAGAGCCCCCGGCTCCACCAAGAAGGTGTCTTCGCAAGGCCGGGGATGTAGCGGAGCGGCGGACGAGTCAGCCCCCGCCACGCCGCATGACACGCTCCATCGCGGCAAGTTCTGTTGCCGCGGAAGCACCTCACGCTGCAGCGGCAACTGGAGCGGGGTCCTCCCGACCCACCGCTCCAGCTCCCGCCAAGCGGCCAAGGGATCCTACTCCTCCACCTCCTCGCTCCGGAGGTGGGCCGGCTTTGACTTCTCCGCGCTCAGCTCCGACGAGGAAGAAGAAGAGTAAGATTCTTATTGTACTTGTATGTCTTCAATACTTGCTGTCTTGTCTTGTATCTCATTTGCTTTACTCTGAACTTATTCCTTTTTAGGACTCTGGCCCAGAGAGCGGCAAAGAGAGCCAAGGTCCCAGTGATTGTCATCGAGGACGATCCCACCATGTTAGCAGGGGGTGCGCCCGAGACAAACTTGCCGGACCCGGCAGCTGCTCTTCAGAGCAGCCCCCAGCGCAGCCCCCAGCGTAAGTATATGGTTTGCTTCCCGTTGTTAGGCGCGCATGGATACTCTTTGTTTGCTGCTATCTGACTGTTGGTTTGTGTAGGAGCAGAGCAGCCCCACCAGGAGCACCCGGAGACCGCCCCTGACTTGCCATCTGCTTCAACTACACCGCCAAGGGAGCGTTCTCCGGCAAGGGAGGATCCTCCGACAAGGGAGAGCTCTCCGGCAAGGGGGAGCTCCCCGGCAAGGGAGGAGTCTCCGGCAAGGGACAGCACCAGCGGTCCTCCGGTGGTGGAGACCACAACTACCGAGCCTGGTGCAGGTAAACCTCTTGCTTCGAAACGTCCCTTGGGTTTTTCTTCTTTTGATCTTCTTTTTGGATATTTGCTTGACTTTTCTTCCTTTTTCGGCCGTCAGATCCGGAGCCGATGGAGACCGAGGTTGCTGTTGATGATGCCGCCGCCACCGAAGAAGCGGCCGGCGCTGATGATCTCGCCGGCGAAGAGCCCGCCAAGGCTGCCGCCGCAGCAGCTGACGAGGGGTCTGGCAATCGCACTGACGACCCTGAGGCCGCAGGAGCGACAGGCGCTACACCGACCGCCAATCCTCCCGCCGTTGCCGCAGCGTCAGGCTCCGAAGAGCCCCAGCCAGGTGTATACTTGAAGGCCGGCGATGGTGTCTTCATCAAGCTTCCCTGGGAGTCAAGCTCCAGGGCGCCGGTCGAAGGAGAAATCTTGGATGGAGAGGTGCTCGCCTCCGCTGGGCTGACGTTGGTTGATGCGCCGAGTAGCAGCAGCGGCGAGTCTGAGGAGGAGCGGCTGCTCCGGAGGCTGGTGTCGCTCTACCGCGCTCTACAAGCCAAACTGGAGTCCCGCGAAGCGCTTGTCGCGAAGGCGGGTGTGGACATGGAGAAGCGCGCGGAGGAGCTCCGAGGTCTAAACCAGGCAGCTCTCCGGTCGCTGGCGGCGGAGCGTGTGCAGCTCGATGAGGCGCAGAAGGCCTTCATCCTCGAGAAGGCAGAAGTTGCAGAGCAACAGCGGCTTGCCGCCGAGGAGCAATCTGCGCGGGAGGGCGAGTTGGCGCAGTTGAAGGTCAGCCTGGACAGCCATGAAGAGGAGCTTGCTGCGCGCGAGCAAACACTCAGCGGAGCTCTCAAGGAAGCAAAGGACGCTGCCGCAGCTGCCGAGGCCACCAAGAAGGAGCTGGAGACGAAGGTGGCGCAGCTGGAGACTGATCTCAAGGCGAGCGGTGAAGAGCTTGCCGCGCTCAAGCATGAGCGCGAGAAGGACGCCTACACCATTGGCGAGCTGTAGGGTCGTCTCGCCGAGAAGATCAAGGAGCTTGCCGCCGCCAAGGACTCCAACGCCGATCTTGAGTTGAAGCTGACCGCTTTGACCAAGACGCTGGACGGCGCCAGGGAGCAGGAGGCGGCCCTGAAGAAGGAGATCAAGGCCGACAAGGCGCTGCTGGAGAGCATTGCCGCCACCCAGAACGATTTTAGAGAAACTGTGGAGCAGTGGACGGAGGGTCTTGTGAATGCTGCTGCAGACATCGACAAGGAGCTGGCGCAGCTGGGGATGGAGGATCTCGGGTATCCCTCCGATGAGACCCTCCCATCCAGCGCCAAGCTCACTCTGTTCTTCAAAGGCATGGCGACGGCCCTCCAGCGACTCCGGGAGAGGATCCCAAAGCAGCTGGCCGACGAGTCGCGCAAGATCTGCGCAGGAGCTCTTCAGAAGGTGTTGGTGAAGGTAGCCTTCCGCAACCCTGGCCTCAACCTCACCAACGTTCTCAGATCCCTGCCGGCGGAAGCTGATCTGGAGGCGCTCAAGGACCTTGTCGCACCCATTGTGGACAAGGTGAGCGGGATCAAGAGGGTTGAGGGCGATCGCGTGGACTAGGACGCCCGTTTTCTTCTTTTCTTGTCGCTGCTGATCATGTTATGAAAACAATCCATTAGAGCCGCGACAAGCTATTTTGTAATATAACTCTTATTTTGGGTAGTGATTGCAATGTTATTTCCTTTACTTGACTCCTTCCTTTGTATGTTTTTGCCCTATGCTTTTAGGGAACTTTCCGGCGCAGGCACCCTCGCCGCGAGCGCTGAGTGCGGGACGTCAGCAGCCTGCTGGCAGTGCCGTTGCCGACAAGAAACCTTGTCGTAACTAGTCGCTGCTCGCTTAAGTTGTTGAGCGAACTCGAAACAAAGTAAGGGCGCGACTCTAGTCGCAGCACACTTAAACTGTTGAGCGAACTTGAAACAAAGTAAGGGCGCAACTAGCCACGAGCCGGTTCCTTCACGCACAGGTTTTCATACAAAGCACGGTCGTTCAAGGAAGATAACTTAAAAAATTTAAAAACATCTGATTGCTCAAACTTTGGCAACTTAGCTTTTCTGTCCTTTGCTTCCCAGCAAGGCGAAACTTTCTTGAACGACGCCTGGTCCATACCATTATCTTCCCCTCCCCCCCCCCCCCGGCAAACTTGTGGGCGAAGGAACCTTCATTTCCTTGAGAAAAAAGGAAGTAGAGAAAATAATGATATGGAGCCTTATGGCTCGTTATTGCTTACCGGGGGTGTTTGCTGCACAAAGTGTCAGATAACTCATGCAAGAAATAAAAAGCATGAAATTGACAAGGTGTGTGGAGCACATGAGCTTTATTTATGCATAGGGTCTGCGCCTGGCTTTGTACAAAGGATTACATGCAACAGCGGCAAGACTGGTACAAAAGGTGGTTGCCGGAGCAGGGTCCGGCAACCGCGCCTTACGGGTAAAACTTACGAAGATGCTCAATGTTCCAGGAGTTGCTCACCAGAATGCCATCTTCGGTCTCAAGGCGGACATCGCCAGGCCTAGTGACTCGTTTCACCCGGTAAGGGCCTTCCCACTTCGGCGTCAACTTGTTGGAATTCTTGGCGGACTGAACACGCCGAAGAACAAGGTCGCCTTCCTCGAGACTTCTGGCGTTAACTTTGCGGCTATGGTAGCGGCGCAAAGCTTGCTGGTAGCGAGCAGCTCGTACAGCAGCCTGAAGACGGTCTTCCTCAAGGAGCAGCGCGTCATCTTGTCGCAGCTGCTCTTGCTCAAGCTCATCATAAGCGAGCACTCGAGGCGACCCGTATACGAGTTCCGTGGGGAGAACTGCCTCTGCTCCATAGACTAGAGCGAAAGGTGTCTGGCCAGTGGCTCGATTTGGCGTCGTCCTGATCGACCAAAGAACCACCGGCAGCTCCTCAATCCAGTTCTTCCGCACCCGCGCAGCCTGTCAAAAGTCCTGGTCTTGAGTCCACGCAGCACTTCAGCATTTGCCCTCTCCGCTTGTCCGTTGCTCCTGGGATGAGCAACAGAAGCGAACCAGACCTTGGCGCCAAGATCTTGGACGTACTGCATGAAGGTGCGGCTCGTGAATTGCGTACCGTTGCCGGTGATGATCCTGTTAGGGATCCCGAAGCGGCAAACAATCGACCTGAGGAACTTGACTGCTGACTGTGCTGTCACCTTCCTCACTGCTTCCACTTCCGGCCACTTTGTGAACTTGTCGATTGCGACGTACAAGTACTCAAAGCACCCGACTGCTCGGGGGAAGGGGCCGAGGATGTCGAGCCCCCAGACCGAAAATGGCCAGGATAAAGGGATCGTCTGGAGAGCTTGAGCTGGCTGGTGTATCTACTTGGAATGAAACTGGCACGCTTCACACTTGGTTACTTGTGCAGTTGCATCCTGGAGGGCTGTCGGCCAAAAGAAACCTTGCCGGAAAGCTTTGCCGGCAAGCGCTCTTGCGCCAATGTGGTGACCACATATGCCTCCATGTATCTCTGCCAACAGCTTCTGTCCATCTTCCCGGTGAATACACTTCAATTTCACACCATTGAGTCTTCTTCTGTACAGTGCGTTGTCGACAAACTGGTACATACTTGACTGCCGGGCTACTCTTTCCGCTTCTTCTTGCTCTTCGGGAAGTTCTCCTGTCTGAAGGAAACGGACGATCTGCTGTGCCCATGCTGGAGCTTGTGGCTTGACAACAAGGACAAAAGGCACATCTGCTGCTGTGGGAACATCCGCTTCTACGGCGAGAAACTGTGGCTCAGCCGGAGCTTGACGTTCCCCGGCAAGCTTGCTGGAGCAAAACTCTGCCGGAACAAACCCTAGGGTTTGCCTGAGCAGACTGCTCCCCAGCACTCTTGGTGTTGATCTTGGGGACCTTCTTGGCGGCGGCTTCGGGAAGCTCTGCCGGAAAATAGTCACCAGAAATTAACTTCCTCTTCTTGATCTGTCCAGTTGATGGCGTCACAGACGGTTGAGTCATCTTGAGCACAAAGATCCCTGGTTCCACATGTAACTTAAGTGCTGCGCACTTTGACAGGCCATCGGCGATGTCGTTCTGAGCTCTTGGAACATGTTCCATCTGTAGGCCAACAAAGTGCTCTTCTAGCTTCCTGACTTCATCAACGTAAGCTTCCATCAACGGACTCTGATAATTCTTATTCACTTGGCGGACGACAAGCTGCGAGTCACCCCTGGCAATGAGCTGCTTGATCCCAAGGTCTGCCGCGATCCTAAGACCGGCAAGCAACCCTTCATACTCTGCAGTATTGTTTGTTGCTTGCTCCTTGGGAAAGTGCATCTAGACTACGTACTTAAGGTGCTCTCCGGTGGGTGCGACAAGCAGTACGCCAGCACCAGCGCCTTGCAGCGAGAAAGCACCATCAAAGTACATCAGCCACTCTTTGCTTGCTTCCTTGACGGGGATGCTCGTTTCTGGAGTTTCTTCATCTAGTGTTGGCGTCCACTCTGCTATGAATTCTGCCAATGCTCTGCTTTGGATAGTTGAAGTGCTCTCAAACTTGAGGCCAAAGCTTGACAGTTCCAGTGCCCACTCAACAATCCTGCCCGTTGCTTCTGGATTATGCAGTATCCTCTTCAGCGGAAAACTAGTGACAATTGTTATCTCATGTGCTTGGAAGTAATGGCGCAGCTTTCTCGAGGCCATGAGAAGGCCGAAAAGCAATTTCTGCACACCATAGTACCTTGACCTAGCCCCCTGCAGAAGGGAACTGACAAAGTAGACTGGGCCCTGCACCATTTTCTTCTGTATCTCCTCGGGCGCCTGCGCAGATCCATCTTTGCCGGGACCAGAGCTTGTCGGGGAAGCCCCCTGCTTGTCGCTGGATGCGCTCGCCGTGGTTGCTGGCTCATCACCTGCCTCCCTCTCCGCTACTAACGCAGCACTAACCACTTGATTGGTTGCCGCTAGATACAGCAGCAACTTGTCTTGTGGCTTAGGTGCGACAAGTATTGGAGTGGAGGACAGGTATCTCTTCAAGTCCTGCAGCGCAGCCTCCGCTTCCGGAGTCCATTTCATTGGACCTGCCTTTTTCAAAATTTTGAAAAACGGTAGGGCGCGCTCAGCAGACTTAGAGATAAACCTGCTGAGAGCTCCCACGCAGCCTGCAAGTCTCCGTACGTCCTTGACGCGCTTCGGTGCTTCGATCTGCTCAATGGCCTTGATCTTGTCGGGATTGGCTTCAATTCCCCGCTGAGACACGAAGAACCCGAGAAGCTTGCCGGAAGGGACTCCAAACACGCACTTCTCGGGGTTGAGCTTGAGGCTGATCTTGCGCAGATTTGCGAAAGTCTCTTCTAAATCTTGAATCAGAGTTGCTTTGTCCCTGCTCTTGACCACTATATAATCCATGTAGGCCTCCACATTTCTGTGTATTTGCGGTTCAAAAGCAGTATGGACTACCCTTGCAAATGTTGAACCAGCATTCTTTAAACCGAAAGGCATCCGTATGAAACAGTATGTGCCACATGGAGTGATGAATGCGGTTTTCTCCTCATTCTCTTCTGCCATGAAGATCTGATGGTATCCTGAGTATGCGTCAAGAAATGAAAGCAAGTCACATCCGGCCATGGAGTCAACAATCTGGTCGATGCGCGGCAAGGGAAATGAGTCTTTGGGACAAACTTTATTGACATCGGTAAAGTCGATACAAAGCCTCCATTTCCCGTTTGCCTTGCGCACGACTACAGGATTGGCCAACCACGTAGGATGGAGCACTCCTCTGACAAGGCCTGCTGCTTCCAACTTCTTGATCTCTTCTGCGATGAATTCTTGGCGCTCCACTGCTTGCTTTCTGACTTTCCGCTTGACGGGCCGCGCATGAGGACAGACGGCAAGGTTGTGCTCAATTACTTTCTTGGGAACACCGGGGATGTCAGACGATTGCCACGCAAACACATCGACATTCGCCCGCAGGAAAGCAATGAGCGCGCTTTCCTATTTAGGGTCGAGAGTGGCACTGATGGTGAAAGTACCACCAGTGTCGTCCTCCTTGGCGGAGACCTTCTTGGTCGCTGGCGGAGCTGCCATTGTCTTCTTACACTTGCCGGTAGAGCTCGATGGTGCGTCCTTGATGGTAGCACAGCACTCCGAAGAAGTGCGCTTGCGGCTGCTGCTTCCCGGTAGATCTTGTCGGCGCAGATAAGAGCATCCTTTTTGTCGCCAGGGACAGAGATGACACTTATCGGGCCTGGCATCTTCAGCATGTTGTACGCATAGTGAGAGGCCGCCATGAACTTGGTGAGTGCTGGACGGCTGAGAATCCCATTGTAAGGCAATGGAAAATCGGCAACGTCAAAAGTGACCCTCTCAGTTCTAAAATTCAACTCGCTACCAAATGTCACCGGCAACGTGGTCTTCCCCTTCGGCTTGCTCCTTCCCGGGTTGATTCCTTGGAATATGCCGGTCTCTTCGAGCTCGCTGTCAGGGACCTGGAGTTTCCTGAGCACAGCGGAGGAGATCAGGTTCAAGCCGGCCCCGCCGTCAACTAGCATCTTAGTGACCTTGAGGTTGCGGATAGTTGGTGAAACCAACATCGGCAAGCACCCGACAGCAGTTGTGCGATCAGGGTGGTCCTCAATATCAAAGATGATAGGCGTGCTGGACCATTTCAGAAGCTTGCGTGACTCAACGGGTGGTTCTGCCGCATTGACTTCCCGCACCCACTGCTTGAGTTGGCGGTGTGAAGTGTGCAGAGAAGCACCGCCGTCAACGCACAAGAACTCTGTGGCTTTCTGGAACTCCTGCTCACTGGTTTCATCATCATCCATGTCTTCGTCGTCGTCGTCATCTTCATCCTTGTCGCGGCTGCGGGGAGGTCTGTCTCCTTGCCGCTGCTTGGCCTTGCCGCGGCGTCCTCCCCGGCCGGTGCGCTTCGCGCCGGATCCTCCAGCACCTCCTTGGGCTTTCTCCTTGTCGCGTCGCTCGTACTCAGCGTTTTGCAGCTCGACAAGCTGCTCGACCTTCTTGCAGCTCTGGAGGTCATGGCCCTTGGTGCGGTGGATCTTGCAGTACTGTTTGTTGGTGCCGTCCTGCTTGTCGGCGGCCGCCACAGCCTGGCAGTTGGCGCATGCAGCAACCTCCTTGCCGGAGCTAGCAGCCTTGGCTTTCTTGGCGCCACCTTCGTTGCCGGACAGCTCAACAACTAGCACATCTTTGCCTTTCCTCTTCCTGTTGTTCCGCCGCCGGCTTTTCTTTGCCGGGGCAGCATCATCGCTGTCAGATCCTCCTGTTCCTGTATTCTCTCTGGGGAGTTTCCTCCCTTCCTTAGCACATGCACACCTGTCGGCCAGGGCATACAGCTCAGTGATGTCTCTGATCTTGCACATTGCCATCTCCTCCCGCATCCTGCGGTTACGCACGTTCTGATGGAACGCGCTGATGACTGCGGCAGGGTGGACATCTAGATGTTGCGTTGCACATGGCTGAATCTCTGGATGTACTTGCGCAGGGGCTCTCCTTCTTTCTGGGCAAGCAGATGAAGATCACTCTCCTGGCCATGAGGTTTGTGGCCGCCTGTAAAGGCGCCGACAAACTGATGGCATAGGTCTGCCCAGGAAGATATGGAGTTGTCGGGCAAGTGCGTGAGCCAGGACCTGACGTTGGGCTTGAGCACCAGCGGGAAGTAGTTGGCAAGGATCTTGTCGTCCCGCCCCCAGCAACTTGCACCGCGATGGTGTAGATGCTGAGGAACTTCGACGGATGCAACTTGCCGTCGTACTTCTCGGTTACGTCTGGCTTGATATTCTTTGTGCTGGGCCACTGGACTTGCCGCAGCTCACGGGTAAACGCAGGTCAACCTACCGTGTACGGCAGGTCGCCTGGTTCCCCTGGCGCACGCATGTCGACAGTGGGCCCAGCGCGCTGGTCGGACTGACGCCGCGCTTCTCTTCGGCGCTCGATGCGAGTACGAGCGTCTTCTTGCTGTCGTTCGTGAAGAACTTGGTGTTGATCGCGACGAGCTCGTGGATCTGATGAAGCAGTGGAGTCGCTGTCGCGGTGGACCCGGCGAGTCGGCGATCTTGGCCTTCGGGGCGGAGAGTGCACGGTGGTTGCACCCCCACCGGTCTTGTCTCCATCAGGTCGCGCCTGGCTGACTTGCCGCGGCTGTGACGTAGTCGGCTGCCGTGGAGTGTCGCCGTTGGCGAAGCCGATGAGACTCTGAATGGTGGCCCTCCAGTCGACGATCTTGTCTGGTGTTGGAGGGAAGTCTAGGATCAGTTGAGCTCGCGCCAAAGCTTCTACTGGAGTGGCGGGTAGCGGTGGCGAACGGTGCGAGGAGCGGGATATGCTCGGACTTCTAACTGCGTTAGAAGGAGCAATATCCCGTCCAGGCGACCGTGCCTCGCTCGCGCCAGCACGTTGGCGCGCGTGCTGGCCTGGAGCATCCCGAGATCCGCCAGCTCGATCTGGGTCCAGCGAGCGTATGGTACCGTGAGTACCACGACGCTGCCGGTCCTGCGCCTCCTGAGATGGGCGCGGTGCATCTACGGACGCTCGGTCGTCGTGGGAGCCGGCTACACCGCCGATGGGCAGCGCAGCCTTGTCATTGGACCTGGCGGCACCATGGGCTCCCTTGTCGACGCCCGTTCTTCCGCCGGCGTCTTCCCCACCAGCCGTTTGCTCCGGCGGCGGTGGGTCTGTCGCGGACGGAGCAGCCTCCCCCGAAGCCTTCTTCTTCGGCGGCATGTCAATGAAGATGATGAAGATCTAGCTCGTGTGAATGCCGGATCAGGTTCACACAACCTCGACGCCCCCTACCTGGAACGCCAAAGATGTCGGGGAAACTGATCCACGAGCACCTATGGGGACGGAGCCCCTTTCGGTTCGGCGGGGGGCGGAGGTCGCACGAAGAGCAGATGGAGGCGGAGCACACGAGCAGTTTACCCAGCTTCGGAGCTCTCCGGAGAGATAATACTCCTACTGCTGCTTTGTAGTTTGTATTGAGTTCTTGCTCGGGAGCGCTAAGTGCTACAGTACGCACTAGCAGCTAACGAGACCGAGCGTGAGTGTTCTCCTGTCCGTCCCTCTCTACGTTGTGCATGGGCCTCCTTTTATATGCTCAAGGGGTCACCGACAGGTGGCAACGTAGGCAAGGGCAAAAATGGAAAGGTGCTGTGGTTGGTACAGCTACCTGTACAGTGTATCCTACCTAACCCTGACGGCAGGGGACAAGGGCATTAAATGCCCGTCTGTGTCGTCCAAACAGTGCAGAAAAGGGACCGTCAGGGACGCCACCGCTCGCCATGATGGCGACCTTGTCAGCGCCGCTTGCCACAGTGCACCCCTGGCTGCACAGCCTCCCGCCACGTACGCCTGGAAGGGTCCCAGAGCGACACATTGGTGGGTGTGCTGGAGCGCGGGTACAGAGTGGTCGCTAGCCTGCCGCGGCAAAGTGCCTTGCCACGGTCGTTGTCTTGTCGCGTCCGGAAGCTTGCCGCTCGCCGGGCCTTGCCAGGACGCGTGGTGCGTCGCGGTAAGTACCTTGAGATGCCTTGGTTGGCCTTCCCGGCAAGCTCCTCTTGCTGGGGTCTTGTGCCTCCAGTGGCCTTCCCGGCAAGCTCCTCTTGCCGAGGCCTTGTCTCCTTGGCTTGAATACTTTGTTCTTGATTGGCTCAAAAGGAGCCACAGAGGGCCTTGGCGGTCGCCCGGCAAGCCTTGCTGCGGGGTGCTGCGACTGCCCGTGCACAAGTTCGGGATACTAGGGCACCCCTACTCTAGTACACCGACACATACTTTCATTGTCAACATAACAACCGAGAGATCTCGATATCTTCCATGCTACACACACTATAGGCGGTTCCCAAATAGAATGGTAAAGTTTATACTCCCCCACCACCAACAAGCATCAATCCATGGCTTGCCCGAAACATTGGGTGCCTCCAACTAACAACAATCCTGGGGGCGTTTTGTTTGCAATTATTTTGATTTGAGCATGGGACTGGGCATCCCGGTTACGAGCCATTTTCTCGTGAGTGATGAGCGGAGTCCAATCATCGTGAGAATAACCCACCTAGCATGGAAGATATAGACATCCCTAGTTGATACATGAGCTATTCGAGCATACAAAACATAATTACATTTGAAGGTTTAGAGTTTGGCACATACAAATTTACTTGGAACGGCAGGTAGATACCGCATATAGGAAGGTATGGTGGACTCATATGCAATAACTTTTTGGGGTTTATGGTAGTGGATGCACAAGCAGCAGTCTTGCTTAGTACAAGTGAAGGCTAGAAAGAGACTGGGAAGCGACCAACTAGAGAGCGACAACAGTCATGAACATGCATTAAAATTAATCAACACTGAGTGCAAGCATGAGTAGGATATAATTCACCATCAACATAAATATCATGGAGGCTATGTTGATTTTGTTTCAACTACATGCGTGAACATGTGACAAGTCAAGCCACTCAAATCATTCAAAGGAGGATACCACCCTATCATACCACATCACAACTATTTTAATAACATGTTGGCACGCAAGGTAAACCATTATAAACTCCTAGCAAATTAAGCATGGCATGAGCAAGTATAATCTCTAATTGTCATTGCAAATATGTTTCATTCATAATAGGTTGAATTAGGAACGATGAACAAATCATATTTACAAAAACAAGATAGGTCGAGTTCATACAAGCTTCTCTCATCTCAATCAGTCCATCATATATCGTCATTATTGCCTTTCACTTGCACTGCCGAATGGTGTGAATAATAATAATAGTGCACGTGCATTGGACTAAGCTAGAATCGGCAAGCATTTAATACACTGGAGAAGACAAGGTAACATGGGCTCTTGGTTAAATCAACAATAATGCATACAAGAGCCACTTCAAAATTTTCATCATGGTCTTCTCGTCTTGACCCCAAAGAAAAGACTGGAAATAAAACTATTTACATGGGAAATCTCCCAACAAGCAAAAGAAGAACGAGAAATCTTTCTGTGTTTTCTTTTAATTATTACTACTACATGCATGTAAAGTAAACTAGCTAAAGACTACAACAAATTTTTTTGGTTTTTCTTAAGGTTTTTCAAACACACAAGAAGAAGGCTTAAAACAGAAAATAAACTAGCATGGATAGTACGATGGAAAAGTATAAGCACCGACAACTGGCATGAGTGTGTGAACATGAATGTAATGTCAGTGAGAAATATGTACTCCCCCAAGCTTAGGCTTTTGGCCTAAGTTGATCTAGGGCCACGGCTGGCCTGGCAGATATCCAAAGTTGTAGATGGGGTCTTACTGAGATGCAACGGCTACTGCCTGACGAGCAGCAGCTCAGAGGCGAGCTGCCTCCATCCTCCTTTCATACTCATTCGCCTCCTCCCTGGTTATAACGTATATCCTTTTTGCCTAAAAGTCAAAGAAAGTAGGGGCAGGAAGAGCAACATGGATAGTGCGATGTCTGTCGAAGATTAGTCGGTATTGGAGGAACTGTTCATCCCTCTCAACAAACTGGTGGCGGACCATAGCGTTATAATATAGACAAGCAGGGGGTAACTCCAAATCATTTCTATGTATAGGTACATCAAGATAATTAGCTACACGAGTTGCATAAATTCCACCAAACAAATCTCCACTTGTACCGTTATGATGCAACCTTCGTGCAACAATAGCCCCCAAGTTAGATTGTTTATCACCTAATATCGCATTTTTAAGGACACAAAGATCTGGAATGCACATGTGACAAGCTTCATCTTTACCATTAATGCATCTACCTATAAAGAGAGCAAAATATTGTATGGAAGGAAAATGAATGCTCCCTATGGTAGCTTGTGTGATTTTTCTAGATTCCCCCACAGTGATAGTAGCAAGAATGTCTTTATACTCATATTTGCGAGGTTCACTAACATTGCCCCACTGCGGGAGTTTGCAAGCATTATTAAAATCTTCTAGGTCCATGGTATATTATTTATCATAAAGATCAAATAAACAGTGTGACAATTGCGCGAGGATGTAAATTTAAACCTTCTCAGAAAGGAATCAGTTAGGTAGTGGTATTGCGGGCACTTATCTGACACGAAGCCCTCAAGATCAGCATTACGCACATACACATCAAATTCATCCTTCATGCCTACCCAGACCATAAACTCCTATGACATCCATCCGCAAGGCCACACTTGAGCTTCCCTCGGTTGTTCATCGTCCGGCTCGCGTATCACGAGCCTTGGGCCATGCTTCCTTGAGGAACCACCTTGGTACATTTTCCTAAACATATTTCTTCCTCTGAAAAATTTCTGAAATTTTTAGTGACTCAAGAATAAAAGTGAAACAAACTCAACAAGATTGATAGCAACTACTCCCACAAGTGCCTAGAGGTTATATCATGCATTAGAACTACTTGGGACCATATAAATTTGACAGGCAAGATCAAGAACAGGGTCACCTAAGCAGAAAAAATTTGCAATAAATAAAGCACTAGAAGAAAACTAATTAGACCATTGGAGGAGTCACATACCGAAGAACAATCCCCCAAAGCAGTTTTGTGAATGGAGCTTTGAGCAAGGAGATCGAAAATGGCAGCAAGATGATCTAGAACACGAGTATGAGCTATGGGAGGATTTCTTTTTGGAGGAAGACGAAGTGAGTGGATGCAGGAATAGGTGGAGGGGGTCCACGAGGCAGGGGGCGCGCCCCGGACCCTCGTGGCCATATGATGGGTCCCACTGGTGTGTTCTTAGTGACAGATATTCTTAAGTATTCTACACAAAATCATATTTCATTTTTAGGACATTTGGAGAACTTCTATTTTCGGGGTATTTTATTTATTGCAAGGATAATTCAAAAAAAACACAGAAAATACTAATATTGCTTTATTTAATCTAAACAAAAGAAAGTAAAAGGATGGTACAGAGAGTTGTGCTTTCTAACTTCATCAGTCTCATGCTCATCAAAAGGAATCCACTAACAAGGTTGATCAAGTCTTGTTAACAAACTCTTTCGGAATGCGTGAAACCGAAGAATTTTCAAATAACACTAAGTTACCTCAATGGGGATAAGCACACCCCCAATAATAATAATATCATATTTCTTCTTGATAGTAGGAAGAGGGAATTCAAAACCTCCAACAGTAATCGTTGGAATTTTTCCAATAGAATTGATACTGTGGACTTGAGGTTGTTTCCTTGGAAAGTGTACCATATGCTCATTACCATTAACATGAAAAGTGACATTGCCTTTGTTGGAATCAATAGCAGCCCCTGCAGTATTGATACTGTGGACTTGAGTATTTGCTCTATCCATCCATGCTTTTGTTTGCAATTATGGAGTGCCATAGCTTGAGTCAATCGAGCTCTACTTTTGCTTCAAAATGTTGATGGCAGATTCATGTCATTCTTGTATTGCTTGCCATTTGCAAACTGTGCATCCGATTCCGGTGTTATTTATATCGATTTCAACCGAAATCACCTCATCTATCCAGTGGCATGCTTGGTTTGCCAAGTTTATGCCCTGTTCATCCTTGTCCTTCCGGAGCATGCATACGCATTGCATATCACCACTCGCATATCATGCCATGTTTTGCATCCTATTGCTTGCGCATTGCATTGTGGTTGATATTGGTTCCTTTGCTTGTCCTCTTGTCTTGGGTAGAGCCGGGAGACGAGTACGTGAACGAGGATTCCGTTGAGAATGCTTTCGAGGACCAAGCTTTCGACAACTCTGAGAACCTTGCAGGCAAGATGACCATACCCTCGAAATCACTTCTATCTTTGCTTGCTAGATTGCTCGCTCTTTTGCTATGCCTATGCTGCGATACCTACCACTTGCTGTATCATGCCTCCTATATTGCCATGTCATCCCCTAACCATCCTTGTCCTAGCAAACCGTTGTTTGGCTATGTTACTGCTTTGCTCAGCCCCTCTTATAGCGTTGCTAGTTGCAGGTGAAGATGAAGTTTGTTCCTTGTTGGAACATGGACGTGTTGTTCCTCGTTGGAACATGTTTACTTGTTGGGATATCACAATACCTCTTACTAAATTAATGCATCTATATACTTGGTAAAGGTTGGAAGGCTCGGCCTTATGCCTGGTGTTTTGTTCCACTCTAGCCACCCTAGTTTCCGTCATACCGGTGTTATGTTCCCGGAGTTTGCGTTCCTTCCACGGTT
Organism: Aegilops umbellulata; assembly: GCA_032464435.1. Taxonomy (NCBI): domain Eukaryota; kingdom Viridiplantae; phylum Streptophyta; class Magnoliopsida; order Poales; family Poaceae; genus Aegilops; species Aegilops umbellulata. The sequence continues at coordinate 110,673,980 of CP136056.1, read as the reverse complement.
GGGTGATTTATGGGACCCCCTTGACAGTTCGCTTTGAATGAGACTTTTCCAGCAAGGCCCAACATTGGTTTTACCATTTGCCACCTAAGCCTTTTTCCCTTGGGTTCTGCAGACTCAAGGGTCATCTTTATTTTAAACCCCCGGGCCAGTTCTCCTTCGATTGCTGGTCCAAACTAGAGCCCTTTGCAGCGCCACCTCGGGGCAACTCGAGGGCTGGTTTTAGTTGTACGGAGTGTTCATCCGGATGTGCCCTGAGACCGAGATATGTGCAGCTCCTATCAGGATTTGTCGGCACAATCGGGCGGCTTTGCTGGACTTGTTTTGTTGCTGTCGAAATGTCTTGTAGTCCGGGATTCCGAGATTGATCGGGTCTTCCTGGTAGAAGGAATATCCTTCGTTGACTGTGAGAGCTTTCAATGCGGTTATGCCTCTAAGTCGTGCCTCGACACGTGGGAGATATAGCCGCATTATAAGCTCTCACAGTCAATGAAGGATATTCCTTCTACCAGGAAGACCCGATCAATCTCGGAATCCCGGACTACAAGACATTTCGACAGCAACAAAACAAGTCCAGCAAAGCCGCCCGATTGTGCCGACAAATCCTGATAGGAGCTGCACATATCTCGGTCTCAGGGCACATCCGGATGAACACTCCGTACAACTAAAACCAGCCCTCGAGTTGCCCCGAGGTGGCGCTGCAAAGGGCTCTAGTTTGGACCAGCAATCGAAGGAGAACTGGCCCGGGGGTTTAAAATAAAGATGACCCTTGAGTCTGCAGAACCCAAGGGAAAAAGGCTTAGGTGGCAAATGGTAAAACCAATGTTGGGCCTTGCTGGAAAAGTCTCATTCAAAGCGAACTGTCAAGGGGGTCCCATAAATCACCCAACCGTGTAAGGAACACAAACTCCGGGAACATAACACCGGTATGACGGAAACTAGGGTGGCTAGAGTTGAACAAAACACCAGGCATAAGGACGAGCCTTCCACCCTTTACCAAGTATATAGATGCATTAATTTAATAAGAGGTATTGTGATATCCCAACAAGTAAACATGTTCCAACGAGGAACAACACGTCCATGTTCCAACAAGGAACAAACTTCATCTTCACCTGCAACTAGCAACGCTATAAGAGGGGCTGAGCAAAGCAGTAACATAGCCAAACAACGGTTTGCTAGGAAAAGGATGGTGAGGGGCTGACATGGCAATATAGGAGGCATGATATAGCAAGTGGTAGGTATCGCAGCATAGGCATAGCAAAAGAGCGAGCAATCTAGCAAGCAAAGATAGAAGTGATTTCGAGGGTATGGTCATCTTGCCTGCAAGGTTCTCAGAGTTGTCGAAAGCTTGGTCCTCGAAAACGTTCTCAACGGAATCCTCGTTCACGTACTCGTCTCCCGGCTCTACCCAAGACAAGAGGACAAGCAAAGGAACCAATATCAACCACGATGCAATGCGCAAGCAATATGATGCAAAACATGGCATGATATGCGAGTGGTGATATGCAATGCGTATGCATGCTCCGGAAGGACAAGGATGAACAGGGCATAAACTTGGCAAACCAAGCATGCCACTGGATAGATGAGGTGATTTCGGTTGAAATCGATATAAAGAACACCGGAATCGGATGCACGGTTTGCAAATGGCAAGCAATACAAGAATGACACGAATCTGCCATCAACATTTTGAAGCAAAAGTAGAGCTCGATTGACTCAAGCTATGACGCTCCATAATTGCAAACAAAAGCATGGATGGATAGAGCAAATAATCAATAACAACCAAGGATAATAGACATACTATTGTCCTCAGGAATATCAAGAATAACAAAGTCCGTTAAAATAGTAACGTTTGCAACCACAACAGGCACATCCTCACAAATACCGACAGGTATAGCAGTTGATTTACCAGCCATTTGCAAAGATATTTCAGTAGGTGTCAACTTATTCAAATCAAGTCTATGATATAAAGAGAGAGGCATAACACTAACACCCGCTCCAAGATCACATAAAGTAGATTTAACATAGTTTCTTTTAATGGAGCATGGTATAGTTGGCACTCCTAGATCTCCTAGTTTCTTAGGTATTCCACCTTTAAAAGTATAATTAGCAAGTATGGTGGAAATTTCAGCTTCCGGCATCTTTCTTTTATTTGTGGCAATTTCGTTCCTATACTTAGCATAAGGATTCATGTTAAGCATATCAGTCAAACACATACGTAAAAAGATGGGTCTAATCATTTCAGCAAAGCGCTCAAAATCCTCATCATCCTTTTTCTTGGATGGTTTGGGAGGAAAAGGCATGGGTTTCTGAACCCATGGTTCTTTTTCTTTACCGTGCTTCTTAGCAACGAAGTCTCTCTTATCATAACGTTGATTCTTTGATTATGGGTTATCAAGATCAACAGCAGGTTCAATCTCTACATCATTGTTATTACTAGGTTGAGCATCAACATGAACATCATCACTAATATTATCACTAGGTTCATGTTCATTACCAGATTGTATTTCAGCATCACAAATAGAAATGCGTTGGGATTCTTAGGTGTGTCAACAATAGGTTCACTAGAAGAATGCAAAGTCCAATCATTTTTCTTTTTCTTCTTTTTAGAAGGACTAGGTGCATCAACATTAGTTCTCTGAGAATCTTGCTCAATTATCTTAGGGTGGCCCTCAGGATACAAGGTTCCTGAGTCATTCTACCCCCTCTAGTCACAACTCTAACAACATTATCATTTTTCTTATTATTTAATTCATTGAGGAAATCATTTTGAGCCTTAAGCACCTGTTCTACTTGAGTGGTAACCATAGAAGCATGTTTACTAATAAGTTTAAGTTCACCTTTAACTCTAGACATAAAATCACTCAAGTGTTCAATCATATAAGCATTACGTTTCAATTGTCTACCAACATAAGCATTGAAGTTTTCTTGTTTAACGATAAAAGTATCAAACTCATCTAAGCATTGGCTAGCAGACTTATAACGAGGAATATCACCTTCATCAAATCTATAGAGAGAATTTACCCTTACTACCTGTGTCGGGTTATCAAGACCATGTATTTCTTCAATAGGTGTTAAATTCTTAACATCTTTAGCTTTAATACCCTTTTCTTTCATAGATTTCTTTACCTCTTGCATATCATCAGGACTGAGAAATAGAATACCCCTTTTCTTCGGAGTTGGTTTAGGAGTTGGTTCAGGAAGTGTCCAATTATTATCATTACTCAACATATTACTCAATAGCAATTCAGCTTGTTCAATGATTCTTTCCCTGGAAACACAGCCAGCACAACTATCCAGGTGGTCTTTGGAAGCATCAATTAGTCCATTATAAAAGATATCAAGTATTTCATTTTTCTTGAGAGGATGATCAGGCAGAGCATTAAGTAATCGGAGAAGCCTCCCCCGAGCTTGTGGGAGACTCTCTTCTTCAATTTGCACAAAATTATATATTTCCCTTAAGGCAGCTTGTTTCTTATGAGCGGGAAAATATTTAGCAGAGAAGTAATAAATCATATCCTGGGGACTACGCACACAACCAGGAGTAAGAGAACTAAACCATGTTTTTGCATCACCCTTTAATGAGAACAGAAATAACTTAAGGATATAGTAGTAACGATTTTTTCCTCATGAGTAAATAGGGTGGCTATATCATTTAATTTAGTAAGTGCCACAACAGTTTCAGATTCATAGCCATAAAAAGGATCAGATTCAACCAAAGTAACCAACTCAGGATCGACAGAGAAATCATAATCCTTATCAGAAATACAAATAGGTGAAGTAGCAAAAGCAGGGTCATATTTCATTCTAGCATTCAAAGATTTTTCTTTCAGCTTAGCTAACAGTTTCTTAAGATCATATCTATCTTTGCAAGCAAAAAGGTCTCTAGCAGTTTCTTCATCCATAACATAACCCTCAGACACATGAGGAAATTCATATCCAGGGGGAGAATCTTCATCATCACTTTCATCAATATTATCAGTTTCAATAATTTCATTCTCTCTAACCCTAGCAAGTTGTTCATCAAGAAATTCACCTAATGGCATAGTATTATCAAGCATAGAAATAGTTTCATCATAAGTATCATGCATAGCAGAAGTGGCATCATCAATAACATGCGACATATTAGAATCAATATCAGGACTAGGTGTCGCAAGTTTACTCATAATAGAAGGTGAATCAAGTGCAGAGCTAAATGGCAGATTTTTACCTCCCCTCGTAGTTGAGGGATAAAGCTTGGTTTTTTCGTCTTTCAAGTTCCTCGTAGTGCTAAACAGATCTAAATCCCAAGTGACTCAAAGAATAGAGCTATGGTCCCGGGCAACGGCGCCAGAAAATAGTCTTGACAACCCACGAGTATAGGGGATCGCAACAGTTTTCGAGGGTAGAGTATTCAACCCAAATTTATGGATTCGACACAAGGGGAGCCAAAGAATATTCTCAAGTATTAGCAGTTGAGTTGTCAATTCAGCCACACCTAAAAGACTTACTATCTGTAGCAAAGTATTTAGTAGCAAAGTAGTATGGAAGTAACGGTAATGGTGGCAAAGGTAACAGTAGCAGTTTTGGTAGTAATCGTAACAGTGGCAACGAAAAACTAACTAAGCAAAGATCAATATGTGAAAAGCTCGTAGGCAATGGATCAATGATGGATAATTATGTCGGATGTGACTCCTCATGCAACAGTTATAACATAGGGTGACACAGAACTAGCCCCAGTTCATCAATGTAATGTAGGCATGTATTCTGAATATAGTCATGCGTGCTTCTGGAAAAGAACTTGCATGACATCTTTTGTCCTACCCTCCCGTGGCGGCAGGGTCCTATTGGAAACTAAGGGATATCAAGGCCTCCTTTTAATAGAGTACCGGACCAAAGCATTAACACTTAGTGATCCTCAAACCACGGTCATCACAGGGAGTGGTCCCGATTATTGTCACTTCGGATTTACCGGATCATAACACATAGTAGGTGACTATCGACTTGCAAAATAGGATCAAGAACTCACATATATTCATGAAAACATAATAGGTTTAGATCTGAAATCATGGCACTCGGGCCCTAGTGACAAGCATTAAGCATAGCAAAGTCATAGCAACATCAATCTCAGAACATAATGGATACTAGGGATCAAGCCCTAACAAAACTAACTCTATTACATGATAAATCTCATCCAACCCATCACCGTCCAGCAAGCCTACGATGGAATTACTCATGCACGGCGGTGAGCATCATGAAATTGGTGACGGAGGATGGTTGATGATGACGTTGGCGACAGATTCCCCTCTCCGGAGCCCCGAACGGATTCCAGATCAGCCCTTCTGGGAGAGATTAGGGCTTGGCGGCCGCTCCGTATCGTAAAATGCGATGAATCCTTCTCTCTGATTTTTTCCTCCCCGAACGTGAATATATCGAGTTGGAGTTGAGGTCGGTGGAGCCTTAGGGGGCCCACGAGGCAGGGGGTGTCCCCTAGGGGGGTGGGGGCGCCCTCCACCCTCATGGATAGGGTGTGGGCCCCTGGTGTTGATTCTTTTGCCAATATTTTTTATTAATTCCAAAAATATTCTCCGTGAAGTTTCAGGTCATTCCGAGAACTTTTATTTCTGCAGAAAAATAACACCATGGCAATTCTGCTGAAAACAACATCGGTCTGGGTTAGTTCCATTCCAATCATGCAAGTTAGAGTCCAAACAAGGGGAAAAGTGTTTGGAAAAGTAGATACGTTAGACACGTATCAGGGGCATGCATTCATAGCTTAGGATTCCCTTTGTGGTGACACGAGGGGGGTGCTGCTAGCTGCTACTTCGCACTTCGCTAGGTGAACCTCGTTTGGGGGGTGGCATGCATTCATAGCTTAGGATTCCCTTCATACCGACACAAGGGGGGCTGCTAGCTACTTCACACTTTGGTAGGTGAACCTCGGTTGGGGGGGGGCATGCATTCATAGCTTAGGATTCCCTTCGTGCCGACACGAGGTAGGGGGGCTGCTAGCTACTTTGCACTTTACTAGGTGAACCTCGGTTGGCAGGCATGCATTCATAGCTTACGATTCCCTTCGTGCCGACACGAGGGAGGGGGCTGCTAGCTACTTTGCACTTTGCTAGGTGAACCACGGTTGGGGGGAGGGGGGCAAGCATCCATAGCTTAGGATCCCCTTCATGCCGACACAAGGGGGTGGGGGCAAGCAATACCATGCACTTTGCGAGATAGGTGCCACATCGAAGTTGCATTTGGTATTTGAAAATCAAACCACCCTTTTCATACATAAATTTGGTCCACGTGCAAGTGTGTTCGTGTTCTGACCATCTCCCGCATCATTTTTCGCCAAATTTATGAACATTAAGCAAGTCGGATGACGCAACACACACGGTTCACTCAAACTAACCGTGTGCCACGTCGGTGCCCTTGTCACGCACACATCCGCACAGTACAATGGGCTCTAGGAGGCTTCCCCTCTCAAAAATATCTACCCGCCTGCAGCTTTTTTCTGTTTGATAACACATTGTTATTGTGTTTCGACCGTGTGTGATGTTTCTTGTTCCCAATCCGGCCTGCATCCCTAGAAAATATTTGCCCGCCTCGAGGGTTTTTCTGTTTCATAAAAGATGGTTGTTATCTCCGGACCATGTGCGATGTTTCTTGTTCCCAATCCTGCCTGCATCCCTCGAAAATATCTGCCCGGCTCGAGGGTTTTTCTGTTTCATAACACACGATTGTTATCTCTGGACCGGGTGCGATGCACCATCATCAAAAATTTCAATAGCCCAGCATTTCATGATACATCTCCAACGTATCTACTTTCCCTAACACTTTTCCTCTTGTTTATACTCTAATTTGCATGGTTTGAATGAAACTAACCCCAGATTGACGTTGTTTTTAGCATAACAACCATGGTGTTGTTTTTGGGCAGAAATAAAAGTTCTTGGAATGAAACGAAACTTTGTGAGGAATTTTTATATAATAAATAATTATTTATGGAGCCAAGACCTACCGGAGAGGGGCACCTGGGTGGGCACAACCCACCAGGGCGCGGCCCCCTCTCTTGGCATGCCCAGGTGGGTTGTCCACACCTGGTGGCCCCGCAGACCTTGAAACCGACGCTATAAAATCCTACTTTTCCAGAAAAAAATCAGGGAGAAAGAATTATCGCGATCCACAAGACGGAGCCACTGTCACCTCCTGTTCTTCATTGGGAAGCCAGATCTTGAGTCCGTTTGGGGCTCCAGAGAGGGGGATCTTCGTTCTTCGTCATCACCAACCCTTCTCCATTGCCAATTCCATGATGCTCCCCACTGGGAGTGAGTAATTCCTTCGTAGGCTCGCTGGTCGGTGAGGAGTTGGATGAGATTCATCATGTAATCGAGTTAGTTTTGTTAGGGCTTGATCCCTAGTATCCACTATGTTCTAAGATTGATGTTGCTATGATTTTGCTATGCTTAATGCTTGTCACTTTGGGCCCGGGTGTCATGAACTCAGATCTGAACCGTTTATGTTATCATCATTATATCCATGTTTTAGATCCGATCTTGCAAGTTATAGTCACCTACTACGTGTTATGATCCGACAACCCTGGAGTGACAATAGTTGGGACAACTCCCGGTGATGACCGTAGTTTGAGGAGTTCATATATTCACTATGTCTTAATGCTTTGTTCCGGTTCTCTATTAAAAGGAGGCCTTAATATCCCTCAGTTTCCAATATGGACCCCGTTGCCACGGGAGGGTAGGACAAAAGATTTCATGCAAGTTCTTTCCATAAGCACGTATCACTATTTACAGAATACATGCCTACATTATATTGATGAACTGGAGCTAGTGCCATATCGCCCTAGGTTATAACTGTCTCATGATGAAAATCATCCAACAAGTCACCAATCGAATGCCTACGAATTTATCTTATATTGTTCTTGCAAAGTTACTACTGTTATCATCACTGTTACACTTGCTACAAAATTACTACTACCACTGTTACTGTTACTATTGTTGCTGTCACCACTATCAAACTATCATATTACTTTGCTACCGATTACTTGCTGCAGATAATTAATCTCCAGGTGTGGTTGAGTTGAAAACTCAGCTGCTAATACCTTCAAATATTCTTTGGCTCCCCTTGTGTCGAATCTATAAATTTGGGTTGCATACTCTACCCTCAAAAACTGTTGCGATCCCCTATACTTGTGGGTTATCAAGACTTTTTTCTGGCGCCGTTGCCGGGGAGCATAGCTATATTTGTTGAGTAACTTGGGATTATTATCATATTATCACTATGAAGTATCTGAAGAATGATAAGACTAAGATTTTTCCCTCAAAGACGAGGGGAGGTAAGGAACTGCCATCCAGTTCTGCTTTAGATTCACCTTCTGTTATAAGTAAACTTGCAACACCACCACATGCTATTAATTCTGATATGTCACAAGTTATTGATGATGCTACTTCTGCTATGGATAGTGCTTATGATTAAGCTAGTACCTTGCTTGATAATGATTATGTGCCACTTGGTGAATTTCTTGCTGAACAAATTGCTAGAGTAATACAACATGATGTCGTTGAATCTGATGATGAGCTTGAAGCTAAATCTCTTGAAACACCTACTAGAACTAGCCTTCCTAGATATGAATTGCCTAAGGTGCCAGAAGGTTATGTTATGAATGAGGAGACAACTAGACATATTCTTGCTTTTAAGGATAGATATGATCTAGAGAAACTATTACGCAAGTATAAAGAAAACTCTCTGAATGCTAGAATGAAATATGATCCTAAGTTTGCTACTTCACCTATCTTTATTGATGATAAGGATTATGAATTCTCTGTCGACCCAGAGTTAATTACTTTAGTTGAATCTGATCCTTTCCATGGTTATGAAATGGAAATTGTTGTGGCACATCTTACTAAGTTGAATGACATAGCCACCCTTTTTACTCATGATGAGAAGACTCGCTACTACTTTATTCTCGAATTATTTCCGTTCTCATTAAAGGGTGATGCTAAAGCTTGGTACAATACTCTTGCTCCTGGTTGTGTGCGTAGTCCCCAGGATATGATTTATTACTTCTCTGAAAAATATTTCCCTGCTCATAAGAAACAAGCTGCTTCACAAGAAATATTTAACTTTGTTCAAACTAAAGAAGAGAGTCTCCCACAAGCTTGGGGGAGGCTTTGCCTATTACTTAATGCTTTGCCTGATCATCCTCTTAAGAAAAATGAAATACTTGGTATCTTCTATAATGGACTAACTGATGCTTCTAGGGACTTCCTATATAGTTGTGCTGGTTGTGTTTTCAGGAAACAAAGTATTGGACAAGCTGAAGAATTATTGAATAACATATTGAAAAATTATGATGATTGGACTCTTCCTAAACCACCGGCTAAACCCACTTCGAAGAAGAGGGGTATATTATATCTCAGTCCTGAAGATATGCAAGAGACAAAGAAATCTATGAAGGAAAACCGTATTAAAGCAGAGGATGTTAAAAATTTACCTCCGATTGAACAAATACATGGGCTTAATACACCACCATTGCCTAGGGTGGTAGAGGTAAATTCTCTATTGAAGTTTAGTGATAATGACAACCCTCACAATATGCACCCTAGCTATCGGTGTACTAGAGTAGGGGTACCCTAGTATCCCGAACTTGTGCACGAGCAGTCGCAGCGTCCCGCGGCAAGGCTTGTCGGGTGACCGCCAAGGTCCTCCGTGGTTCCTTTAGTAGCCATTCAAGAACAAAGTATTGAAGCCAAGGAGACAAGGCCCCGACAAGAGGAGCTTGCCGGGAAGGCCACTCAAGGCACAAGACCCCGGCAAGAGGAGCTTGCCGGGAAGGCCAACCAGGGCACCCCAAGGAGCTTGCTGCGACGTGCCGCGCGTCCCGGCAAGACCCGGCGAGCGACAAGCTCCCGGACGTGACAAGACAACGTCCGCGGCAAGGCGTTTGCCGCGGCAAGCAACCACTCTGTACCTGCGCTCTAGCATACCCACCTACGTGTCGCTCTGGTACCCTTCCAGGCGTACGTGGTGGGAGGCTGTGCAGCCAGGGGTGCACTGTGGCAAGCGGCGCTGACAAGATCGCCATCGTGGCGAGCGGTGGCGTCCCTGACGGTCCCTTTTCTGCACTGTTTGGGTGACGTAGATAGGCATTTAATGCCTTTGTCCCCTGCCGTCAGGGTTAGGTATGATACACTGTGCAGGTAGCTGTACCAACCGTAGCATGTTTTCCATTTTTGCCCTTGCCTACGTTGCCACCTGTCGGTGACCCCTTGAGCATATAAAAGGAGGCCCATGCGCAACGTAGAGGGGTGGAGGACGAACAGTAGAACACTCACGCTCGGTCTCGTTAGCTGCTGGTGTGTACTGTAGCACTCAGCGCTCCCGAGCAAGAACTCAATACAATCCACAAAGCAGCAGTAGGAGTATTATCCCTTCGGAGAGCTCCGAAGCTGGGTAAAACCCCTCATGTGCCTCGCCTCGATCCGCTCTTCGCGCGGCCTCCGCCCCCCGCCGAACCGAAAAGGGGTTCCGTCCCCATAGGTGCTCGTGGAGTCAGCTTCCCTGGCACTAGCCGATGCCTTTATGAGTTTGAAAACTATATTAGAAAACGATATCACTTCAATGCAAATGTTACGAAACAATTGAAATAAAATTCGGATATGATTGCTCGCTTGAGTGACTTGTTATTTAGAATCTCAAATGAGGTTAGAGGTGTTGGAAAACATGCTTCTATGGTTCAAACCCAATTAGAACAAGTTGCTAAATCTCAAAGAGAATTGCTTGATGAAATGAATCACAATATACATGACTTTGTTGTTAGAGTTGCAACTAGAGGAGGTAAAATGACTCAGGAACTACTTTATCCTGAGGGACACCCAAAAAGAATAGAACAAGATTCACAAAGAGTTAACACTGATGCACCTAGTACTACTAGAAAGAAAAGGAGGAAGAAAACTTATAGGACTTTGGAGACTTCTAGTGAACCTGAAATAGAAAAACCTCCTAATAATGATAATGAAACTTCTATTTCAGATGCTGAAACTCAATCTGGTAATGAACATTCACCTAGTGATAATGAAAAAGATAATGATGAGGTTCATGAAGACTCTCAACCAAATGAAAAAGAACCAGATAATGATGTTGAGATAGAACCACCTATTGATATTGATAACCCACAACCTAAGAATAAAATATATGACAAAAGAGACTTCATTGCTAGAAAACACGGTAAAGAAAGAGAACCGTGGGTTCAAAAACCTATGCCTTTTACACCCAAGTCAACTAAAAAGAAAGATGATGAAGAATTTGAACGCTTTGCGGAAATGCTGAGGCCAGTCTTTTTGCGTACTCGCTTGACTGATATCTTGAAAATGCCTCCTTATGCAAAGTATATGAAAGACATCATCACCAATAAGAGAAAAATACCGAAAGCTGAAATCTCCACTATGATTGCTAATTACACTTTTAAAGATGGAGTACCTAAAAAAATTGGAGATCCGGGAATACCAACTATACCTTGCTCTATCAAAAAGAATTATGTGAAAACTGCTTTATGTGAGTTAGGAGATGGTGTTAGTGTTATGACTTTCTCTTTATATAAAAGACTTGATTTGAATAAACTCACACCAACTGAAATATCTTTGCAAATGGCTGATAAATCAACTGCCATATCTATCGGTATCTGTGAGGATGTGCCCGTTGTTGTTGCTAATGTTACTATTTTGACTGACTTTGTTATACTTGAGATGCCCAAGGTCGACAATATGTCGATTATCCTTGGTAGACCCTTCTTAAATATTGCAGGGGTTGTTATTGATTGCAATAAAAGCAAGGTCACTTTTCATATCAATGGCAATGAGCATACGGTGCACTTTCCGAAGAAACAATTCGAAGTGAATGCTATTAATGTTATTGAAAAATCTCCGACAATCACTTTTGGAAGTTTTCAAATACCTCTGCCTACTATCAAAAAGAAATATGAAATGCTTATTGTTGGGTACATTCATATCCCCGTTGAGGTAACTTAGTGATTTACGAAAGTTCCTCGGTTTCATGCTAATCGAAATTGGTTGTTAATTAGACCCGATCAACCTTATTAATGGATCATTTTTGAACAATATGAAGTTGATGAATTTAGTAAGCACTACCTTATGTCCCTACTTTTTCTGTTTTTATTAGTTAAATAAAATAAAATGCCATGTTTTGTCTGTTTTCTGAATTTCCCGTGCAATAAAAATGACCCAAAAATAAAAGTTCTCAGAATGCCCTGAAAATTTAATACGATTTTTTCTGAATATTTCTGGTGCAAATAATATCAGAGGGAGGTGCACTAGGTGGGCACGACCCACCTGGGCATGCGAGGACCCCCAGGCTCGCCATGGTGGGTTGTGGTGCCCACGTGGGCCCCCTCACTTATCCCTTCATACCACATCGTCACTCACCTCCAGAAAAAAAATCTCCATTGCTCTCTCTCCGGTGTTCTAGCCCTCAAACCCACGGATTTCGATCTCTTTGCTCGAAGCTCCATTTCTGAAACTATTTCCGGGGATTGTTACTTGGTATGTGACTCCACCATTTGTCCAATTAGTTTTTGTTTTAGTGGTTTATATTTTGAATAATTAGCTACTCTTAGTGCTACTGTAGATGAGCTTGCATGATGAATTCTTAGAGTTCTAAGTAGTTTGAATGCTTGCTATGGCCTCTATGTATCCCTATGAGTAGTTGGTATCATTTTTGTGAAGTTTTGTTGAGGAAATTTTGTGGGCTAATAAATTTCTGAATTTTGTTCATAGGAAAACCATGAATATCTTTAGGAAGTTTGGCTGTAAGAAGAACTCCAAGGGTGTTAGTGGGGAGTCATCTGATAGTGATCTCCATCCTTAGAGGTTGGCAGAAGTACGGTCGTGCGAATGGATGCACACCCCGTTCCTCGAAGAGGCTGGAATCCTTCGGGAGTTCACACAATATGCTGCTAATGCTGGCCTCACCGACTTCATTGCAGATGAGTGTGAACAACACCGAATCCTCACAAACATCTTTCTTCAAAGTTTTACTTTCCTTGCTAGGAATAATCCTCCTGAAGTGAGCTTTGATTTATATGCTGAAAACCATAAGATACCACTTACTGAATTTTGTGACATATGCATGATCCCTTCTGATGGGAGTTTGGTCGAGGCTACATCGGCGGAGTTGAGACCTTTTATCGCACTTTGACAGTGGGAGATGAGAGAGGGGTGTCAGCTATCACTGCCGCTAGCTTGCATTTTCCTACTGTTCATTACTTTGCTCTTTTCATTGCAAAATGCTTGCTTGCTAGAGAGAAGGTGGGTGCACTCAGTTCACCAGACCTTGCTGTTTTACGTCGTGCATTGGAGGGCGACAACACTTATAGCTTGGGAGCTATTGTGGCTCGCCGCCTCCACATTAATAAATCCAAGGGTAAAATACATGGTGGGATTTTTGCTACTCGTTTGGCGGCTCACTTTAGTGTTGAGATACACCATCATGATTACCCTCTTACCAAAGTTTACCTAGATCGTGCAACCATGGATCACCACCATTTTGCTAATATCAAATCTCCTAACATCCCTATTCCATATAACCTGGTTTTTAGTGTGAGAACTCGTGATATTATTCCGTTGCCTGCTCCTGCCTTGTTTGATTCTGTTACCAGGGGCGCATATAGGATCATGCATGCGGACAACATCGCCTACCGAAACGCTCAGGCTGCTGCAGAGGAAGAGGAGGAGCCTCAGCAGTGGGATGAGTGGATGCCCGCTCCTCAGTACCCCTACTACCATCCAGGCTACTGATCGACTACCAAGTTAGGCCAAAAGCCTAAGCTTGGGGGAGTATGTGTTTCCACCGACTTTACATTCATGTCCACTTATTACATTAGTCGGTGTTCACACTTTTTCATTGTATCATCCATGTTTAGATTTACTTTTCTTGCTTTCTTCTTGCGTGTTTGGAAAACTTTAGAAAAACTAAAAAAAAATTAGTTGTAGCTAGTTTACTTTCTATGCATGCTTAATAGTAATATCAAAAAGAAAACCCAAAAGAGTTCCTTGTTCTTCTTTTGCTTGTTGGGAGCTTTCCCATGTAAATACTTGCTTTTCCCTTTTTATTTGCTTGTTCAAGAAAACCAAAAACTCCAAAAATATATCAATGTTTTTCTCTGAGTTTCTTTTCTTTTTATTCAAGTTGTATCGAGGAGAAGACCACGATGAAAATGTTGAGTGGCTCTCATATGAATAATTGTTGATCTAATAAAGAGCACATTTTACCTTGTCTTCTCCTATTGAATAAAATGTTTGCAGATTCCAGCTTAGTCCACGACACTCTTGAACTATTATTATTTTCATATTGTTCGCTCGTGCAAGTGAAAGGCAATAATGACGACATTCGATGAACTGGTCGTGGTAGAGAGAAACTGGTATGAACTCAACTTGTTCTGTTTGTGTAAATATGTTTAACTTAGTATCCATGATTCAACCCATTATGATTAAACATGTTTGCAATGACAATTAGAGATTATAGTTTCTCATGCCATGCATAAGCAGCTGGGAGTGAATAATGATTTATCTTGGATATCAACATTGCGTTAAAATTATTGTGCTGTAGTATGATAATATGGTATCCTCCTCTGAATGTTCGAGTGGCTTGACTTGCCACATGTTCATGCATGTAGTTTGATACGTCTCCAACGGATCTATAATTTGTTGTTGTTCCATGCTGTTTTATTAGCAATCTTTGTCGGTGTACAAAAGTAGGGGGCTCTCCTTTTGACCCCTTTACTTGTGCATATGCAGTTAGAGCCACGTGTCACGGCCACACTTAGTAGGGCAGAGGAGGGAAGCCGGAGAGAAGCCAAAACACAAGACAACCGAGGCAACGCCAAGACCAGAAACACAGGAGCGCAAGAGGGCGAGGTAGACTCCCTCGGCAAGATCCTTGCCGAGGTAGCCTCCGCGGCCCCGACAAGAGCCTTGCCGGGGCAGCCTACCCAATGCCAGCGGAGCAAGCCACCCTTGAGCCCACGGGTTCCAACCTAACCAACTACATTGGAACCAAGGCTCGGGAGGCGCTTCTGTGCTGGCATGCAGATCTTCATCAAGATCATAGATACACATGTGAAGTCAGATGAGGACCAGAAGACGGCGACCCTCGGCAGGATCCTGGCCGAGGAAATCCACAAAACCCCCAGCAAGCGCCTTGCCGGGCCCCCGGCAAGACCCTTGCCGAGGGCATCAGCGGGGCCACTGCCAGGCCCGCACCAGCCAAGACTCCACCGCTGTCCCCAAGCAGCTGCTAGCTCAACCAGCTGGGCAGGCACCTGCGTGGCGACGGGCGGCCTCTACACCGACTCAGCAAGCACCTGCGTGGTGGCATGCACATCTTCGTGAAGGCCCTGCCACCGTGCCACCTCAGCTGCATGTCTGCCTACATGGCACCGCACGCATCGCTGGCCCGGGCGCGTGTCTAAGCGAGGCGGAGTGGCGACGGATGAGACGGGCCTCGTTCCCGTCCCCCATAAAGCTAATGGACACCTAAGTAGCGCATTTAATGCGCTTTGTCCTGTAATGCCGGGCGATAAGCTCGCGCACTGTGCACCTTTCCACCTCCTGGGTGCAGTCGTGGCAACCCCTTTTCCACTATAAAAGGAGGCCCAAGGCATACTGGAGAGGGATTCGGCTCTTTGGAACTACACAGCCACCATAGCTAGTTCGAGAGCTCAAGAACACTCTGAAATACACACCAAAGCAGGACTAGGGTATTACGCATCTTCGCGGCCCGAACCTGGGTAGACGATCCGTGTGCTTCCTGTCAGACCTGCTCTTCTCACAACCCTGCGCCCGCCAACCGTAGAAGGGATTCCAGTGATCCTATAGGTGTCGTTTCACCGATAATCTTGGATGTTTTATAGTCATTTTATATCATTTTTTTGGTACTAACCTATTGACAAAGTGCCAAGTGCCAGTTGCTATTTCTCCATGTTTTTTACATCGTAGGAAATCAATATCAAATAGAATCTGGATGCCATGAAACTTCAAGATGATTTTTTATGGGCCAAAAGGAAGCAGATGGGCCTTGGTTGCACCTGGGGGGAGTCCCGAGGAGGGGACAACCCACCAGGGCGCGCTAGGAGGCCCTGGAGCACCCTGGTGGGTTGTGCCCACCTCGGGTACCCCCCGGACCGCCTCTTCTCTATAAATACCCAAATATTCCAGAAACCCTAGGGGAGTCGACGAAATATTCATCCAGCCGCCGCCGAGTCCAGAACAACCAGATCCAATCTAGACACAATCTTGGATGGGGTTCACCACCTCCATTGGTGCCTCTCCGATGATGCGTGAGTAGTTCTTTGTAAACCTTCGGGTCCGTAGTTAGTAGCTAGATGGCTTTCTCTCTCTTGCTCTCTCGCTGAATTCTCGATACAATGGTCTCTTGGAGATCAATATGATGTAACTCTTTTGCATTGTGTTTGTTGGGATATGATGAACTTCGAGTTTATGATCAGTTATATCATTTTATATCCATGAAAGTTATTTGAGTTTCTTTGATCTCTTATATGCATGATCTCTTATATGCATGATCTCTTATAGCCTCGTATTTCTTCTCCGATATTTGGGTTTTGTTTGGCCAACTTGATCTATTTATCTTGCAACGGGCAGAGGTGCCCGGTAGTGGGTTCGATCTTATGGTGCTCGATCCCAGTGACATAAAGGGAAATGACACGTATGTACCATTGCTGCTAAGGATAAAAAGACGAGATCTATATCTACCGCCATATAGATAAACGGATCTTGTCTACATCATGTCATCGTTCTTATTGCATTAATCCATTTTTCCCTGAACTTAATACAGTGCATGCTGGATAGCGGTCGATGTGTGGAGTAATAGTAGTAGATGCAGGCAGGAGACGGTCTACTAATCTTGGACGTGATGCCTATGTAATGATTATTGCCTGGATATCGTCATGATTATTTCAAGTTCTATCAATTGCCCAACAGTAATTTGTTTACCCACCTTTTGATATTTTTCTCGAGAGAAGCCACCAGTGAATCCTACGACCCCCGGGTCTTCTTCCTCATATATTTGCCTTGCGATCTACTTTTCCTTTGCATTTTTATTCAGATATATTAAATCAAAAAATACGAAAATACCTTGCTGTGTTTTATCTTTATTTATTTTATTTGGCGTTCGATCTATCAATCTACTACAATTTACCTCACGTCTGTTTGCCTATCTTGAGGCGCCGTACCTCGGAAGGGATTGACAACCCCTTTAACTCGTCGGGTTGCGAGGTGTTGTTGTTTGTGTGTAGGAGTTGTTTACGTTGTGTTGCTTGGTTATCCTACTATTTCGATACCTTGGTTTCATAACTGAGGGAAATACCTACCGTCGCTGTGCTACATCATCCCTCCCTCTCCGGGGAAATACCGACGTAGTTCTAGCTGCCGTCAAGGAGAATTTCTGGCGCCATTGCCGGGGAGGATCTTCAACATAACCAGGTTCCTAATCACAAATCTCATCTCCTCGCAATTTACATTATTTGCCATTTGCCTCTCGTTTTCCTCTCCCCCACTTCACAAAAAATTTCCGTTTTATTTGCCTCTCTTTTTCCATTCACCATCTTCTTGCCAGATCTGTTTTTGTGTGTGAGATCTTGTTTGCCGTTATGGATAATTCCTCCTCTACTGTTTGCACTCCCGAGAATGAGGTTCTCAACTTTAAACAAAGGGGAGGAGAGAGTTTAAAAGATGCTTGGTATAGAATTTGCAATGCTCATAATAGATCTATCCGTAAGCAATCTACCATTGTGCTTTTGCTTTGTTTTTATGTTGGCATCACCACTTGGTATAGATTCGTCCTTGATACGATTACCGGTGGAAACTTCTTAATGAGTCCTCCTTTTGATGCTCTTAATGCTATGGGAAATTTAGTGGGCTCACCACCTCTTATGGTTAATGAAACAATTTTGACTCATGAGCATGTTATGGAAAGACTAGATGCTATCAAAAAGAAAATGCTCACCGAAGCTCATATGGAAATTATACATAAAAAGATGCATAATTTTTCCACTAATCTTGGATCAATAGCGGGCGATATTTTTAAGTTGTTAAAAGAAAGGGGTACTTTAATCCATGAAAGAATAGAAGAATGTCCATCTCGGATCGATAAATTGGAAGAAATCTTTAGTAATCTAAGCACGGATTTTACTACCACTAAAATTATTGAGGAAACTCCTGTTAAGAATAGGAGATCCAAAAATAAGGGTGCAACTCCTAGTGATAGTAATAAAGGAGATCTCAAAATGATTAGTATCCACCCTGATTTTGTTGAAGTTATAAAAAATCATTTTTTCAAGAATGAAATCTTTGAGTTTATTCCTAGAAGTGTTGTTATTGAAAATATTTATGCTAAATCTTTGAGGGATTCCAAGTGTTTGATTGAGGTGTTGGACAAGGATGACAGAACTTAGATCCTTGCTTTATGCCTAGCTAAGGGCGTAAAACTATAGCGCTTGTTGGGATGCAACCCGTTGAATAAAATTTATTATTGCTTTTTGCTTTCTGTTCTTGTGTGTTAGCACAATTATGCTACTGTTATGATTGTGTTTTTTGTTTTTCAATTAGTGTTTGTGCAAGTAGAACCAATAGGATCTTCTTGGGTGATAGTTGTTTGATCTTGCTGAAAAAGACAGAAACTTTGTGCTGACAAAAATAATTGTCAAAATTCACCAGAACGTGATAAAATGCTTATTCTTTTTGCAGAAGATAAATATACAAATTATCTAGGTTGTCCTAGTTTTTCATAATTTTTGGAGTTCCATAAGTATTCGAACAAATCAGATTGCTATAGACTGTTTTGTTTTGACAGGTTCTGTTTTCTTTGTGTTGTGTGCTTATTTTGATGGCTCTATGGTTTTCTTTAATGAGTTTTTGGTAGATAAAAGTTGGAATACAGTAGACATAATACAAAAAAAAAATAAGAATTTGTTTGATACAACACTTATGAAAGTGCAACTATCCCTGGGTGGTTTTGGTAATTATTAACAACATATAGCTCATTTAGCTAATGCTATTTGAAGATAAATATTTCAGGAAAGCTCAATGATTGGCATGGCATGGATTAGGAATGTGGACCCCTCAAAATGCTAAGGACACATATTGGCTCAAGCTCAAGACTCTACATTTTACTTTTAGTGATCCAAGATCACATTGAGTCCATAGGAAAAGCCAATAGTATTAAAAGGGGATGAGGTGTTGCTTAATGGCTTACTTGCACAAAATGCTTAGTGATATGCTCCAAAACCCTCAACCACTTTCTCATATCCACATATGTCCCAAACCAAAAAGTCAAACTCGGCCCCACCAAAATATTCTATCCGGCGCCACCGAGTTTTCTTGACATAGCCACTGCCACAAACCCTTGTCACTTCGGCCTCACCGATAGGGATTGCGGTCTCACCGAGATGGGATTGCAAACTCTCTGTTTCCCTTCGTAACGTTTCGGTCCAACCGAGATGAGTGATCGGTCCCACCGAGTTTGCAATGCAAACTCTCGGTTTCTCTTTCGTAACATTTCGGTCTCACCAAAATGAGCGATTTGGTCCCATCGAGTTTGGCTAACCAATTCTCTGGTTAGCTTATTACCAAAATCGGTCACACCAAGTTTGTGTAATCGGTCTCATCGAGATTACGTTATGCCCTAACCCTAATGAAATTTGTCCCACCGAGTTGACATGTCGTTCCCACCGAAAATCCTAACGTTCAAATTTTGAACTAAATCGGTCCGACCGAGTTGTACGATTCGGTCCCACCGAGTTTGGTGAATTGCGTGTAACGGTTAGATTTTGTGTGGAGGCTATATATACCCCTTCACACTTCCTTCATTCGTGGAGGAGAGCCATCAGAACATGCACTACTACAGGATGCTGCTAACGCGACACTACGATCAGAGACCCTTAGAGAAACTGTGTGCGATGCAATAATCGCAAACAGTGATGTATGAAACCGTTAGAAATGATGCAAAACATTTGCGATGAATGATAGATCAAACATGGTTCATATTTTAGCTGTGTGTGCGATGAGGGGCATACGGTTGATCTGTACGAACTGTTTGCGATGAGACAGAACAGTAGAAACGGGCAGCCAGATCAAGGTGTGTGTGATATACGACATACAGTTCACTTCGATGAACCGTTTGCGATGAGTGAGGTGAACACAAACGGTTCGGCGTAACAAGATGTGTGTGATACCCGGCAAATAGGTCGGTAATCAGAATTTTGTGCGATCATTATAGACAACCCATACAGTCTTTTTTGTGAATTGTGTGCTCGTCCGGGCACACAGTTCAACAAACTAACCTGTTGGCGATAATGTAGAAGATCTCTGTCGAATACATATTACTAACCGTCTGCGATGAGATTGACAGGATAAACAGAGATATACACAATCTGCTTAATTTAGTCCTTCTTCTTCTTGTTGGATGGCCCCGTGACATTGTCTTGGCGAGGACGCTTCTTGCCACTGACCATTGGCTTTTCATCGCCGCCGCCGTCATCATCATCGTTGCTGTCGTCGTCCTCCTCCTCCTCGTTCGACCATTCCTCCTCATCATCATCGTTATCCTCTTCTTCGTCCTCCGACGTCTCCTCGTCTGTCTGGTTGTCGTCTGACAACTCCAGAGGTCGCGTCCCTTCCATGAACCAGATATAATCGAGGTCTGGGCTCGACGCCGGACTCATGGAAGACGAGCGGGATGATCCCGATGTTGACCTATCATCGGGCGCCAGACTGCTCGTCGAACTGTCGTCCACGCTATCGCTCGACATGGTTGCAGAGTGTGTGATAGTCTGTAGCGCGGCCTGCCGGGGATGATGAAGATGGTGGACACTTAAGCGAGGTATGCAGATAAGAGGAACTGCCAATTGAAGCAGGGGTTGACGTATTATCTAACCGCTAATATAATCAACTGTAATTATTTGTACCCAGTTGCTCCAAATTCCCGGGGTTGCGTAGGACTCCTATTGCCTATTTGGATGGTTTCCTTTTTCAAGACAAAAGCAAGGAACGAGTTTTGGGATTATGCACCGGTACCGGTACGAATGGAGTAGGACAGTTGGCAAGCAATACATTGAGCTCTTCTTATTGATAAAGCCAATAATAATCAAACTAGAAAGGAAAAGAAAAAAGACAAAGAAAAATATCTGCACGAATCTTCGTGTAACATCAATGGCATATATAGGACCTAGATGTGCATTACTTCGTGTAACATGCCAGTTCTTTCTTATCTCTTGCTTTCATCTGGTGCATGTGATTGATTCTTTCTTGCTTAATCGTACTGATTGTACATTCCAGATCAGCCAGTTTCTTCTTCAGCTTTACGTTATCTTCTGTGAGCTTCATGATAACACTCTGAGCCCTGCCATGCCAAATTTCATCCAACCAGTTAACAAAGGCACAAGCCTCATATTCCTACCAATGTTAAATAATATTCTAGATGAGTGGTGGCATTAACTAAAGTAAAATGATGAACTTAATTAGCACTAACCTCTAAGGGGCAACTGAGAAACCGCCTGCCAATGTCGAATCCTTCCGTGCATACACGTTGAGCGGGAGAGTGCCCATGCACACAACTCAGCTTTTGGTACTTCTCTGTGGCGCAAAACTCGGAGTCGAACTCGTGTTGCGGGAGTCAGGAGTCAAGCTCCGGATCTGGCGGCAGATAGCTTTCCTGGGGGGGGCATTCAAGGACGGATTCGGCAAGGAGACATACTTTGGACATGGTAAAAAAGATCGGGATAGATTGGAACCTGACAGGATGATTTGGATCTGTAGTACACCTGCCTTCTGATGACCTTAGACAAGTGCTCGGTGGCGACCGCCGTCGTGGCGGCGATAAGAGCAGGAGCAGCCGCACCGAAACCATCAGCACCACTCGTCCGCATTCCCCCAATGTCAGTGCCATGCGAGGGAATTTGGAGGCTATGTAGGGACTTGGGGGAAATGGGGAAACTGTGGAGATAAGCTAACGGTCGGGAACTACTAATGGCACTATATATAAGTTGTATACGGCACACTGTTTGTACTTGTTGTTTGTGTTAGGTATTACAACGTCACACACGATTTCCGCACCAAACCGTGTGAGAAGACAACGCAGGTTAGACACGGTTGCCGTTACACAACCGTATGTGATGTATTACCAAGTCCATATAATTGAGTTACGGTGAGATACCGTGTAAATAGCCGCTCCGCGAATATCCGTAAAAAAACAGCCGCTCTTCATATAGAGATGGCGGCGGTGGCTACCGGAGAATAGGTCAATCCTCAGTCGGTGGGCCGTGGCAGCAACAACCTAGGCTGCGGCTACCGGAAAACAGGGCAATCCTTGGTGGGTGGGCGATGGCAGCGTCATAGGAAGTCAGTCCTCATTCTGCGGTGGGAGATAGGAGGAGCTCAACCATCGAGGTCGGCGGCTGCGTGATTCGAGCACATCCATCATGGTCGATGGCGAGATAGTGGAGGTCGAACTTTAGGCAGCAGCCGCACTAAGCTTTGCTCCTCGACCCTGCTGTCTCGGCGTGCCGCCGCATCGCGCTTGTCTATCTGCTGGGTGGAGTTCGCCGCGCGGCTAATTAATTAAGGTATTCTTTTTGTGAGTGGCTAAATTTAGGTATTCAATTCCTAAGTGTAGTGTTGTACTAGTACTCTGCGTGTAAATTGACTGGCCATTAATTTTTTTCATAGCATGTATGGATGACAACATGGAGCACCCTCAGTAATTATTAAAATAAAACCTTATGATTTATGCACGCATCTTTGGACAGCAGTTAATCCGTGTATTAATGTTGTTGTTTTGTTTTTAATTACCATTCGTGTGCTGCAGATGGAACGATCTCGATGGATGAAGAATCGGAAAACCACAGATTTTATCAGTGGCATGATAGAGTTCATGAATTTGGCTGAAAGTACAAAGAGGAGAATTGGTGATGCGGATTACATCCTGTGTCCATGTACTGATTGTGCCAATACAGACTCACATGAAGTTGCAGATGTCCAGATGCACTTAGTCTCTAGGGGATTCATGGATGGATATACACGTTGGACCAGACACGGTGTAGAGGAGGTCATGGATGAAGATACCCAGGGCAACGAGATGCCAAACCCCCATCAGTGTCACATGGATGTTGAATCTAACATCAGGGCAGAGGCGTCAAGCTACCAATGGAACACCGAAAAGCTGAAATGCCCACTGGAAAACCAAAACGTCGACGCAGATGATGACGATCTTGATATGCCAGATTTTGCTACTATGATTGCAGATTTCGAGGGCCCAGATAAGTATATGATTGGGTACAAGGATCTTCCAACCATTGATGCGGACTCCAAGAAAGAATTGTATCCAGGTTGCAAAAAGAAATATTCCAGGTTGAGTGCCACCCTGGCGCTTCTCAGATTTAAAGTAGCAAACGGTCTATCAAACAAGGGCTTCACAGAGATGTTAGGCCTTTTGAAAGAAATTCTTCTAGAAGATAATTTGCTCCCCAGAAGCACGAATGAAGCGAACAAAATTGTTTGCCCATTGGAACTTGAAGTACAGAAAATACACGCATGTGTGAATGATTGTATATTGTACCATGTTGAGTACAAAGATTATCGTGCATGTCCCACATGCAAGCATGCACGATACAAGCACAGGAGAGCAAAGGAGAAGTACAAATTGGACGACGAGTTCAAGACAGGAGTCCCGTTCAAGGTTGTTTGGTACTTTCCTATAATTCCAAGGTTGAGGCGTTTGTTTCCAAACCCTAGAGAGGCAAATAGGTTGCGGTGGCATCATGATGAGCGAATTGCGGATAACTATATGAGGCACCCGAAAGATGGGGCTCAGTGGGAATTAATCGAAAAAAAGTTTGAAAATTTTGCCAAGGATCCTAGAAGTATAAGGCTCGGGGAGTGTACTGACGGGAAGAATCCTTTTGGCGATATGAGCACCAATCACAGCACATGGCCGGTGCGTCTCTGCATATATAACCTAGCTCCTTGGTTGTGTATGAAGAAAAAATACATTATGATGTCAATGATTATCCAAGGCCTGAAGCAACCTGGAAATGACATCGACATTTACTTTCAGCTAATGGTAGAAGAACCGCTGACAGTGTGGATAGATGCGCCTGCTGTAAAATGTTATGATGCTTACAGAAAGGAGATTTTCGACCTACATGCCATGATGGTGCACACCATTCAAGATATGCCGGCATTAGGCAACACATCAGGGGCAGAAAACAAGGGGAGAAGTAGGGTGTGTCACATGCATGGACAAGACAACTAGCAGAAGACTTCCCAACTCGCACAAAACAGTGTATTTACGTCATCGTAGGTTCTTACGAGAAAATGACCCGTACTGAAAGATGAAAGCTGAATTTGATGGTCCGGTAGTGGCAGCTGCAGCCCCAAGACCCTATGAAGGGGTGGTGGTCCACAACATGGCTAAAAAATTAATGTTGTGCTTGGCAAGAACCACCCTTTGACGGTGAAACTAACACCCAAGGATCAAGTGTTTAAGAAGAAATCAACGTTCTGGAAATTACCTTACTGGGAGATTCTACGTGTATGTCACTGCATCGATGTCATGCAGGTAGAGAAGAACGTATGTGAAAGCATCATTGGTACTCTGCTCAATATTAAAGGTAAAAGAAAGGATGGTGACGGTTCACAGCTCGATGTGCTTGCTGATCAATCACAACGCAAGAGTGAAGCAGAAGATGATGAAAAATTCATGAAAGCTCGCCAGAGTTACAATTTCGATACAAAAGAAGCAACACCGTTCTTCACCTATTTGTTTTCAGTTAAGACACCCTCTTCCTACTCCGCAAACATCAGAAGTCTCGTGGATGTGAGCTCAGGTAAAATGAAGTTGGGACACATGAAGTCACATGATTGCCACATAATGTTGACACAAATCCTCCCGGTGGCCATCAGGAATCTGATGGACAAAGATATAAGAAACACACTCATTGACCTCTGTGATTCTTCAACCAACTATGGCATAAAGTTCTAGATCCTGAAGAGTTGGATCATATGCATGATGATATTGCAAGAATATTGTCCAACGTAGAGATGTTTTTAACACCATCATTCTTTGATATCATTGTCCATCTCACTATGCACCTTGTCGACAAGATAAAGTATTATGGTCCTGTGTTTCTTCGCAACATGTATCGCTTCGAGCGGTTCATGGGAATCCTGAAGCGCTTTTGTCGGAACCGAAACCATCTCGAGGCAAGCATCCTACAAGGTTATACCGCAGACGAGGTGGTTGAGTTTTGCACCGAATACATGAAACAAAGACCTATAGGTTTGCCCCTCTCTCGCCAGGAGGGAACGCTGAAAGGTAAGCCAGTCCTTGCTGGCACGCAAATGGCTGCACCTTGAGAATTGGCAGAGAAAGCCCATTTGACGGTACTACTTAACAGCCCAGTTCTCATCTTTTATGCCGAAGAACATTTGGCAGAGATACGCTAAAGATTATTACCAATGGTGACTTCATCAGAGGTGGAGATGAAGGAGCACACTAAGAACTACGCCGAATGGCTGAAGAATCATTTGGCACAAGGATCGATCGATGACATTTCTACGTGGTTGGCACAAAAGCCATCACCTACGGTGCTGACGTACCAAGCATATGACATAACTGGATACATGTTCTACACTGAGGAACGTGATAAGAAGACCTCGTATCAGAACAGCTCTGTTCGAATAGAATGCATGACTGTAAATGAAGCTGATAAAAGGGTATACTATGGAACCATCAAAGAGATTTGGGAGCATGACTATGTGAAAGTTAAGGTGGCATTATTCCGATGTACATGGATCCCTCTTGGTCAGGTAAGGATTGATGAGTACAGGAAGACCTGTGTTAACAGGACAATGATGACATATCACGCAGACCCATTCATTCTTGCCAGCGATGCTACCCAGATTTTCTTTGTGGAAGACCCCTTGCATAAGAACGGCCATTAAGGGATGCATGGGAAGAGAAGGGTACTGGATGTCGACGATGCTGCCGATCAGGATGAGTACGATGAATTTGATGAGTTGCCAGCCAAGGGATCACACACCAGTGCAACAGAGAAGAAGTTTAAAATCATCAAAAAAAACCCAAGTTTATTCGGGGTAAACTTAATGATCCCAGTTCCCACATGTACATGGGAATTAAGCTGTAATACTAGTCTTTATGCCTACCCTGCAACTTAATTCGTTTAACTTAGAACTGTCGCGTGTACTGAATTTGTGACTTATGGCCGGTTTTTGTTGATGTAAGAACCGTTAATATGTTGACCTTGATATGATGTCAGCTCATGCAATGAATATGAAATATTTTTTGTTATTATTATTATTATTATTATTATTATTATTATTATTATTATTATTATTATATCATAGAGGTAGCACACTCAATCGATCTCACTACAATATGTGAGAACAAAAATATGCAATCTGGTTTGTGACTAGCACATGGTTCATTGATGAAAGTTGTGTGCCGACCAAACCCCGCCACCACCCCGCCCACGATCTGAGTCGTGCTTTTTGATTGGCCAGAACCCAAACCCCATGGATCGTACGTCTGCATCGTTGGATGCTCCCAGATCAAACGGCGATCCTCATCCCTTTCGACAGCACATGCAGTCCGGTTGTAATTTTATTTTCATGCACAAAATGCACGTTAATATCAAAAAATGTCTTGAATATAGCTAACGATACCTGAAATGCACCAGAAAATCAAACCCGTGGTACAATGGTGATTGCGTATCGTGGAAATTTTTATGAGGCCAAACGATGAAGTCACTGGCCATAGGAGTTTGAATTGACACGTCTCCTTTTGGAAAACCATGATCCTTCATGTGAGATGCTCCGATCTGGAAGGAGTGGTCATCAAAATTTGTGCCAAACTTTACCAATTTTTTTCCACGGGGTCATGAGAGCACGCCACAGGCACACATCGATTTTGATGATGTCAGAACTCCATCTGAATTTTGTGTAATAAAAATACCAACTAGGCCTACACCAGTGGCCGCACCTCGTGGGCGAAATGTTTGAAACTTCTCCCGGCTTCTCGAACAAATGGATGAAAACTCACAAAGTGATGCACAAATGATCTGTACACCTTTTCTAGGCTGATAGTAAGGGGGTATCATAGCTAGTATCATGCATGCTAACTAGGCAATTTTGATGAGCTGTCATAGAATTAATTAAGTGAAGAAAGAGAGGGTTAAGTATCATACCATGAAACCGTATCATAATAAATGTTATGCTACTATGTGTCATGCATGACAATATAAATAAAGTACTACATATGATACTAGCTACTCTATGATACTATGCATTATTAGAGAAAGTAAGTACACAATAGAGTGACATAAGACTAGCTAGCCACAATGGGTAGTAACAGAGAATGTTACTAGTCTATGTTACTACCTCTATAGTGGGGAGTAACATATGTGTAGTAACATGCAACACTTCATTTATTAGGCTATAGGCTCATCTTGCCTTGAGATGTGTGATGTTACTTAGACTAGCCACAATGGGTAGTAACATAGACTAGTAATATGCCCATGTGTTACACTAGCCTATGTTACTACCTCTATAGTGGGGAGTAACATATATGTGTGGTAACATGCAACACTTCATTTATTAGGCTATAGACACATCTTGCCATGATATGTACATGTGATGTTACTCATACTACTACTAACTAGCTATGTTACTACTTTCCTCTCTTTGTTCATTTATTGCTTGCCACATCATCTACTTTATCTAGATATGTGTGATGTTACTACCTATGTTACTCCCATTGTGGGAGTAACATAGGTAGTAACATCACACATATCCACTTTCCTCCATTTCTTCATTTATTGCTTGCCACATCATCTATTTTATCTTGATATGTGTGATGTTACTACCTATGTTACTCCCACTGTGGGTAGTCTGGCTATAAGGAATAGAATAATATATATGTGCTTATTAGTACGAGGAAAGAGAAGAGAAGCGGGCTCTTGGTTAGTAGAGCCGGCTGCAACAGGAGACCCAAGACACTTTGTGAGGATGTAAGGTGGGCCAACTACTGATATAAACTAGTACGTATATATATATATATATATATATATATATATATATATATATATATATATATAACTTATTATTGTACATACCCGCTAAGAGGTTGGCTTATATGACATGTCAACTTCTTATAGTCGACCCTTGGCTGTATTATTAACCATGCTCTTAGTGAGGTAGATAGTATATCATAGACGACTAGCTAGTATCAGACTAGCCACAATGGGAGTAAGTTCAGTGGTAACACCGACTCCAACTCAGCAAACTTGCTTATGTGGCAATAAGTTAATGAGGAGAGAGATAGTTTCAGTAACTGATAGTTATTGTAGCATCACATGTCCCAATGCAATATGAGTCTGTAACCTAAGAAATGAAGCTGTGCATGACACTACACTTATGTTACTACCCACTATGAAGGTAGTAACATATATAGTCTAGGGATATGTGTATGTTACCAGTGTACTACTCTCCATTGTGGCTAGCTAGTCTCATACTCCCTCCTTTCTGGTATAGCTAGGCTGGTTGTAATGGTATTATCATAAGCGGTATCATGCATGCCAACTAGACTTTCTGGATGATGTGGCACACAAGAGAGGATGTGGTATCATATAATGATACCGTGTCATATTAAATGTTGTACTACTACTTTGTGTGATTAGTAAGGCAACCTAAGATGTTACCTTATGATACTATGCATTACCGAATTAGCTAGTATCCTAGCTACACTATCATATAATATGCATGACACTTCTAGTATATATATACGATACTCCAAATTACAACCAGCCTTATAGGGCTCAATTCAAAAATCTCACCAACCAAGGTAGATAGTGACTGGTTGTATTCCTTTTGTAGTTTGCAAGAACACCCAATTAATGCTTTTGTTTTCCTCAAAAATTTATGTTTTCCAATGTATTAATTGCAATACATGCATGCATATATAAAGTACATGCATTGGTTAACTTTCTCACTTGCATGCAACGATTTAATGCACCTTGGAATCTGGACATGTGATGGGAACAACCAAATTGAGCCTTATAAAATGGAAAAACAAATTTTGAGATAAGCCTATAAACCGGAAAGGAGGGAGTATATATGCATGATACTAGTATATGATCGGCAATACCTCCGTAATGCACGCATGCATATCATGAGTTAGTATCTTAGGTTCCTTATTTATTACCATGCATGACACAAAGTAGTACAACATTTAATATGATACGGTATCATGATATGGTACCACACACCCTCTCTTTCATCATTTAACTGTGTGCCACATCATCCAAAAAGTCTAGTTGGCATGCATCATACCGCTTGATACTCCCATATTACGACCAGCCTTATTAGGGTGGCCATAGTGGGGGTATCATAGCCGGTATCATGCACCCGGGAACAGAAAATATGATGATGTGGCAAATAAGCAGTAACATCGGTAGATACCATAACATATATATATATATATATATAAAAATGGTATACTACTTTGTGTCATGCATGGCCATAAGTACGGTCATCTATGATATATACTCCCCCCGTAAACTAATATAAGAGTGTTTAAGTCACTATTTAGTAATCTAAATGGTCTTAATTAGTTTACAGAGGGAGCTAGTTCTACTCTATGATACTATATATGCACTATGAAGGTACGTACATAGTATCATACACTAGTATCATATGCATGATATTATATATATAGTACTATATGATACTCCCTATATAAGGCTGGCCATAGTGGTGGTATCATATAGCCGACGATGTCATGCACTCAGAAATAGCAAGTATATATGCTGATGTGGCAAAGAATTAAATATATATATACAGGTTTAGAGTAACATATAGTAGGTAGATACCGTATCATGTTAAATGCGATGCTAATTTGTGTCATGCATGGCAATAAATATGATCTATATATATATGATATACTATACTCTTTATATTATACTAGCTATGTGCTATAATTAATTAAAGGTAGTATCATATGTACTGTATATTTATGATACTAGTATATGACACTCTCCACTATACTCATGATTTCTTATCGTGGAAAAAAAATTGGAGGCGAAACGATGAACTCATGTTTTCATTCGAACAAAAATATGATGTTAGGTAATGTAAATGTTTTCAAAGAGCACAAGGTTCACTCACGAAAGCCGTGTGTCCACTAAACCATGGCCGATGCACCCCCACCCCTCTGCCATGCGCGCGATCTGAGTCGTGCGTTCTGATTGGCCAAAACCCAAACCCCACGGATCGTACGTCTGCATCGTTGGATTCTCGTTGATCGAACGGCGATCCTCATCCCTTTCGACAACACATGTGCATGTTTTCAAATAGCTGCTCCCAAAAAAATGTTTTCAAATAGCACACGGTTCATACACGAAAGTCGTGTGCCCACCAAACCATGGCCGATGCCCCCCTCGCTGCGCGTGCGATCTGAGTCGTGCGTTCTGATTGGCCAGAACCCAAACCCCACAGGTCATACGTCTGCACCGTTGGATGCCCCCAGATCGAACGGCAATACTCATCCCTTTCGACAGGAAATACAGTCCGGCTAGGAATTGATTTATATGCAAACATGCAGGTAAATGCCAAAAAATGTCTTACATATAGCACACGAGACCTGAAATGCGCCCGGAAATCAAACCCGTGGTAAAAATTGTGATTGGTTAACGTGCGAAAATTTTAGATGAGAAATGATGGACTCACGTCTTCATTTCAAAATTAGTACGTCTTCATTTCAAACGAAATTATCTTGTTTGTGCACACGAGCGCTTAGAGGCAACCGTTTGCATAGGCCTTTCCGCGCGTGCGGTGACCAGGGATATTTTTCACCCTTTTCACCTAGGCCGACAACGCCCCCCCACCGTCCCCCCGCGTTTC
Source organism: Aegilops umbellulata (assembly GCA_032464435.1). Classification (NCBI taxonomy): domain Eukaryota; kingdom Viridiplantae; phylum Streptophyta; class Magnoliopsida; order Poales; family Poaceae; genus Aegilops; species Aegilops umbellulata. The sequence continues at coordinate 110,642,997 of CP136056.1, read as the reverse complement.
ACTCAACTAGTCCACCCAATCTCCTTCGCCAGCTCCCCCTCCCCCAGATCCACAGAACAACCCTCTCGGGCGCCGCCGTGCTCACCCCGTCCATGTGCCCACTCTTCAGCGTCAAGCCTACCTCCACTGCCGTTCCCAACACGCGGCGGCCCACGCCTCCCCGTCATTGTTTGCTCGCCAGCCACCCTCGAGCATATCGATGCAGTAACCCTCGCCTCTCCTGTGGTCCAGCCGGGTTTGCATTAAGAAGCCTGTTAGTTACTGCTCTCCATCGCGGTGAGGCATATTTCCTCGCAATCCCTCTTCCAATTTCATTTCGTATGTTCCCAAATTGGCTATAAAATAATGGATAGCGTATATGTTCATTATCTACCTTCCTTACTACATATAAGTTGTATTTGTTCCAATAAGTTACTGCCTATTTACAGATCGTGGGCGCCCAAGTCACACAAACTTAACTAACTAGTCGTACATTTTCTAAATTATTGCATGGCATGTTTAGAAAGCTTGATACCAAGTTGTTAGTTTTACGCTTATCCTCCTTTCCTGAGTTTCGCATGTGTTCTCTGTAGATGCCGAGTAGCAGCGACAACACTCATTTAGGCCATGTATCTTCATCTGATTTGGACAACCCTAGGTCTTCAGCAGATTGTGTGGGATCAAGTAGTCTTGAATGGGATAGAGCTACAGCAATTACCCATCCGGTCAGGACACGGACGAATGCTCCAAGGAAGCCCACACACCAGCCTAAAGGTGTATATGAAGTAACCGAGACTGATTTAAAGTCCTGGGCTCGAACTAAACCAGATAAAGCACGCATGAGGTTTAGGAGTGTGTGTGGATTTGTTGGCAGGGCAAGGCTCAACATTAATCTACTGGGGTTTCGGAAGGCTAACACAGAAACACTGCGAAGGATAGTCCGGGAGATCATGGATCACATCAACGTTCCAGAGCAGTGGAGAATGCAGGTGGAACACGCTGCACTGAAAAAGGCTAGGGATGCTTGGAGAAACTGGAAGCACATGTTGTACAAGAAGTACTTGAGTGAAGGCAAGGACCCAATCCCCGCATACCCCCAAATTACAAAGGCAGACTAGGCAGAATTAAAAAGGGTCAGGGCAACTCCAGAGTTTGCTGCGAAGAGTTTCAAGCAATCGCAACTTCAGAAGAAGAACATACATCCCCACCGTATGGGTGTGGCAGGATACTACGACATGAAACTGATATGAGAACAGGAGGACAAAGAAGCAGTAGCGGCGGATGGGAGTCCGACCTTTAGTGAAATCAAGGGCGAACGCGCCAGAGACTACTTGCGGGCACGTGCAAAGAGGCATGATGATGGAACTTATTACTTTGAAAATGCACGTGACGCCAAACTATATGAGGTGATGGTAGAGGCTTCCAAGATCCCTGGAAGGTTCTACAGGAACTCAAGGCCATGTGACATTCTGTCTATTGCTATGGACACAAAAGAGCCCCTGGTCGTGCAAGGGGTATAGGCATTAATGTCCCGCACAAGATGTCGGTGTACAAAAGTAGGGGCTCTCCTTTTGACCCCTCTACTTGTGCATGGGCTGTCAGAGCCGCACGTGCGGCCACACTTAGCAGGGCAAAGGGAGGAAGCAGAAGCACAGGACGGGCAAAGCAATGCCAAGACCAGAGACACGAAGAGCAAGAGGGCAAGGTGGACTCCCCCGGCAAGAGCCTTGCCGGGGCGGCCTCCGCAGCCCTGGCAAGAGCCTTGTCGGGGCAACTTGCCCAACGCCAGCAGAGCACGCCACCCTTGAGCCCAAGGGTTCCAACACCATCAACTACGTTGGAACTAAGGCTCGGGAGGCACCTCCATGGTGGCATGCAGATCTTTGTGAAGATCGTAAGCACACGAGACCAGATGAAGGCCAGAAGACGATGACCCTCGGCAAGATCCTTGCCGAGGAAATCCACGAGACCGCCGACATGATCCTTGCCGGGGACAAGCGCGATGCCACGGTAGGACCCTTGTCGCGGCCCCGGCAAGACCCTTACCAAAAACACCCGCGGGGCCACAACCAGGCCCATGTCTGCCAAGACTCCACCACCGTTCCCATGTAGCTGCCAGCCCAATCAGCCGGGCTGGCTCCTGCGTGACAACATGTGGCCTCCAGGCCAACTCAGCAAGCACCTGCGTGGTGGCATGCAGATCTTCGTGAAGACCCTACCACCATGCCATCTTAGCAGCCTGCCAGCCTACGTGGTGTTGCATGCCTTGTTGGCTTGGACGCGTGTTGGAGCGAGGTGGAGCGGCGACGGACGGGACGAGCCTTGTTGCCGTCCCCAATGAAGCAACGGGACACCTAAGGGGCGCATTTAATGTGCCTTGTCCCGTAATGACAGGCGATAAGCTTGTGCACTGTATACCTTTCCACCTCCTGTGTGCCACTGTGGAAACCCCTTTTGTCTATAAAAGGAGGCCCAAGGCGTACTTGAGAGGGATTTGGATCTTTTGGACTACGCGGGCCCCGTAGCTAGTTCGAGAGCTCAGGAACACTCGAATATACATCAAAGCAGGACTAGGGTATTACGCATCCTCGCGGCCTGAACCTGGGTAAACGATCCTTGTGCTGACTACCAGACTCGCTCTTTGCACAACCCCGCGCCCGCCAATCGTTGAAGGGATCCCAGTGATTCCATAGGTGTCGTTTCCACCGACATCTTTGGCGCGCTAGGCAATCAAAGCTTGGCGAGCGCCGTCGTCCGTGCGTGAGACGACAGGCCGCATGCCGCCAAATCAAAGACAGAGGCGGGCCCCCCGTAGGTGGCACGGGGCCCTCCAAGGGCGGCGTCGTGCCGCCCATGGCGGCCCGACGACTTCCAAGACGCCAACGCCGGCGCCCACGACACGCTCTTCCCAGGTTGTGCGTGATGAGCAGTGTCACCATGCTGGTGACCCTGGGCGCCGCCGCGGGAAGAGTCCTACGCCTCATTCGCGGGACGTAGAAGGCCAGCATGCATGCCGAGGCACTGGAGAAAATGGCGCACAGCCACAAGACCGTGACAGAGCTCCTTCTAATGTGGTTAGAAGTTGGAGCGCGTCATGGTCCATGCAGCTTTCGCTGCCACCCATGCCAGCAGAAGCTTTGGCGCGCAGTTGCTCCTCGACATTCCTCCCGCTGCGGAAAAGCTCAACGAGTGGAGAGCCACCATCCGGAGCCTCGTCGGCGTTGCCAACAAAGATGAGCCGCGACCAGCGGGGCCTCAGGCCGGCGCTCCGTCAAGCCACCGCATGCCAGTGGTGGAAGGACCGGAGGTGCTGCGGCCACGGTACACTCTCCTTCCCCACGACAGCTACCACGGGTGCCGGTCCATCGTAATGACGCTTGTGATAACATCTCCATAGCGTCGTCCGACCCATGGACCCACCGCGATCAGCGCCAATTTCTTCGGGAGCGAGCCCATGAAGACGCTCGAACCACCATCGAGCGCCGCCGCGAAGCGCGCCATCAGTCAGATATGCGAGTGGGACCCGCTACGGACCACCGAGCTCCGTGGGTCTCCGGTGGCCTACCTTACGAGGTGGGTTGCCCAGCCTTCACCCGTGAGCTGCAGCAATTCCAGTGGCCCTCCCACCGCACGTTCAAGCCTGACGTTGGAGAGAAGTAGAACGGCAAGATCCACCCGTCGGAGTTCCTCAGCATCTACACCATTGTGATGCAAGCTGCTGGAGCTCGCGACAACAAGGTGCTTGCCAATTACTTCCCGTTGGCACTTAAACCCAATGTCATGTCATGGTTGATGCACTTGCCGACGGATTCAATTTCTTCTTGGTCGGATTTGTGTCATGAGTTCGTTGGCGCCTTCACCGGAGGCCACCAAGCTCATGGCCAAGCAAGCAATTTGCATATAATCCCCCAGAAGGAAGGTGAAACCATGCGCAAGTACATGCAGAGGTTCAGCCGGGTGCAGTACAACATCGCAGATGTTCATCCCGCCAGCGTGATCAGCGCATTCCAGCAGAATGTGCGCAACCGCAAGATGTGTGAAGAGCTGGCGATGAACAAGGTCAAAGATGTGGCCGAACTTTATGTTTTGGCCGATAGGTGCGCTCGAGCTGAAGAGGGGAGGAAGTATCCTGGCGACGACGCCGACACGGAAACCGGCTCCACAGATGAGGACAGAGCCGCCCCGACGAAGAAGGGTCGGCGCCGCAACACAAGCGCAAGGGCAAGACCATGCTTGCCGTCGAGGGATCCGAGGACACCTACGTCACCAAGAAGGCCAAGGCAGACGACCCCGAGAAGGATCTTGCCGGGTGCGCCGCTTGCTGGGCCTTGGCGGTTGCCGACAAGCTAGGAGGCTCCGACAAGCAATACTGGAAGATCCACCGCACCAAGGGCCACGACCTCCAGAACTGCCGGCAAGTTGAGCTGCTTGCTGAGAAGCAAAAAGCTGAGTATGAGAGGTGGGACAAGGAGAAGGGTCAGGATGGTGCCAAGGGATCCGGTAAGAAGTGTGGTGGCCAAGGAGGCTGCCGCGGCAAGGATAACTAGCAAGGGAGGCCCCTCGGGGCCGCGACAAGAAGCAGGAAGACAATGATCATGACGAGGACGACGAGTCCGGCGAGCATGAGTTCCAAAAAGCTACGAAGGCCATGTGCGTCGACGGTGGCACCTCGCTACACACCTCTCACCGCCAGCTCAAGCAGTGGGCGCGTGAGATCACAGCAGGAGAACCGTCATTCAATGATCAAAAGCCACTGAAGTGGTCCATCACGCCTATCATTTTTTATACCGAGGACCACCCTGATCGCACAACTACGGTCGAGTGTTTGCCGTTGTTGGTTTCGCCAACAATACGCAACCTTAAGGTGAGAAAAATGCAAGTTGACGACGGGGCTGGTCTGAACTTGATCTCGCCTATTGTGATCAAAAGGCTGCAGATTCCTGATGGAGACCTCCAAGAGACGGGAACATTTCAAGGGGTCAACCCGGGGAGGAGTCAGCCGAAGGGTAAGGTCACGCTGCCCATGACGTTTGGAGGCGAGTTCAACTATAGGACGGAGAGGATTGTTTTTGATGTAGCCGAGATCCCCTTTCCCTACAACGGGATCCTCGGCCACCCTGCACTAGCCAAGTTCATGGCGGCCTCACATTACGCCTACAACATGTTGAAGATGCCTGGGCCGATGACCATCATCACCGTCCCCCCGTCCCCCCCGACAAGAAGGATGCGTTGATCTGCGCTGACCAACTCTACGGGAACGCAGTTCCAGCGACTGCCGCCAAGGCACTTGCTCCTGCCGCCGAAGCCCCGGGAGGGAAGAAGACCGGCAAGACCTCTTGCACCCACTCCGGCAAGCGCACCTCTTCGAAGTGTAATGCTCCTGTCGAGGACGTGCCAGAGAGCTCCACCAGCAGGAGCAAGAAATCCAGAGCTGCACCACCAGAGACCAAGAAGGTGTCCATCAAGGAGGATGGCACGGGAGGGGCTTTCACCATAAGCTCCACCGTCGACAACAAATAGGAAGGCGCGCTCGTCACTTTCCTGCGGGCGAATGTCGATGTGTTTGCGTGGCAAGCATCCGACATCCCCGGCGTTCCCAGGGAGGTGATTGAGCACCGTCTTGTTGTCTGTCCTCATGCGCGACCCGTCAAGCAGAAGGTCTGGAAACAAGCTCTGGAACGGCAAGAGTTCATCACAGAGGAAATCAGGAAGTTGGAAGCAGCATGATTTGTAAGAGGGGTACTCCATCCAACGTGGCTGGCCAATCCGGTGGTGGTGCACAAGGAAAATGGAAAGTGCAGACTGTGTATTGATTACACAAACATCAATAAGGCTTGTCCAGAACCTTTCCCGTTACCGGACCAGATTGTTGACTCCACGGCCGAGTGTGACATGTTATCATTCCTTGACGCTTAATCGGGATACCACCAGATCTTCATGACGAAAGAATATGAAGAGAAGACAACGTTCATCACCCCATGTTGTACGTATTGTTTCATGCGATTGCCTTTCGGGTTGAAGAGCACTGACTCGACGTTTGCAAGAGCAGTCCAAATTGGCTTTGAGCCTCAGCTTCATAGAAATATGGAAGCTTATATGGATGACATAGTGGTCAAAACCAAGGACAGGGCAACACTCGTACAAGATTTAGAAGAGATGTTTGCAAATTTGCGCAAGATCAACCTCAAGCTGAACCCTGAGAAGTGTGTCTTCGGCGTTCTGCCCAGCAAACTTCTCGGGTTCTTTGTGTCACAGCGTGGGATCGAGGCGAATCCAGACAAGATCAAAGCCATTGAGCAAATTGAGGCGCCTAGGAGGATCAAGGATGTGCGTCGGCTCACTGGCTGCGTTGCCGCCATGAGCAGGTTCATCTCCAAGTCTGCTGAGCGTGCCCTTCCCATTTTCAAAATCTTGAAGAAGGCGGGCCCAATGGAATGGACCCCAGAGGCCGAGGCAGCCCTGCAGGATTTGAAGAAGTACCTATCCTCTATGCCAATACTGGTTGCGCCTAGACCACAAGAACCGTTGCTGCTATATCTAATGTCAACGAACCAAGTGCTCAGCACCGCGCTAGTGGCACAGAGGGAGGTCGACGAAGAGGCAGTGGCAACGGCAGGGTTGGTGAATGGCAAACCAGAGCTCCCCCCGGCAGGGCCTGGTGCCGGTAAGGCAAGGCCCCCGGCAGAGTCTGGCGCTGGCAAAGCAAAAGCGGCGCAACCAAATGAGATATAGCAGAAGAAGATGATGATGCAGCACCCGGTTTACTTTGTCAGCTCCCTCTTGTAGGGGCTAGGTCAAGGTATTCTGGTGTGCAAAAATTGCTCTTCGGCCTCCTTATGGCCTCGAGGAAGCTGTGTCATTACTTCCAATCACACGAAACCACAGTCGTCACCCACCTCCCGTTGCAACGGATGTTGCAAAACCCAGACGCAACCGGGAGGATTGTTGAATGGGCCTTGGAACTGTCGAGCTTTAGGTTGAATTTTGAAAGCACTTCGACAATTCAGAGTAGAGTCTTGGCAGAGTTCATTGCGGAATGGACCTCAACGCCTGACGAGGAGATTCAAGAGACCACCCTCCCCGATTTGGCCTAGACCTCCGCCGAACTCATCTCGGACCGACCGAGTTGTACAAATTGGTCTCACCGATTTGGCTTAGGCCATTGCACACGCGCTTTTCGGTCTAACAAAAAATTGCAAATCGGTGCGACCGAGTTCGGCTCTCTGTGAAACCCTAGCAACCTCGGTGCCACCGAACTGTGACTCGATCTGACCGAGTTCACTAGTTTAGGTTCCAAAAGTTGCTTGGTATCACCGAGTTTAACAAATCGGTAGCTCCGGAATGCTTCCTGTGGAGAACTAAAACTAAGTTTTTGACTCATATGTTTCGCAAAAGCTCTGCACTTTGTGATGCTCATCCATTCTACCTCATCTACATCTATTCACAGGGTTTGCTGTCAGTGTGATTGCCATGATGTCTGACCAAAGTGATAGCCAAAACAGATCTGAAGAGCAAGTGGACTTGAGTGAGGGAACTAGTCCCTCAAGCAGCTATGATGAGGGCAGCAGGAGCACACCAAGTAACTTGCCCAAGGCAGCCACCAGATGAAGGAAGAAGAAAACCTCAGATTCTGAGGATGAGGATTATGTGGCTGTTGAAGAAGAAGTGAGCTCTAAGAAGAAGGTGATGAAGAAAGAGTATGGCACAACTGCTGCAACTAAGCCAGGGTTGAACAAGAAGGCACCTACTAGAAGGATTCCAACGTCCAAGCCTAGGAAAGTTCCTAAAAATGATACTATGAAGTTCACCATTGAACAACATAGTGATGATGAGGCAGCTAGAGAAGGGCAGAAGAAAAGGAAGAAAGCAAGAACAACAACTGCAAAGGTGCTTGGATACCCCTCTATGAGAAAATCAGATGATGAAGAAGATGAAGAGGAAGAGGATGCTGCTCCAGCTCCCAAGTCTCAGAAGCTTACGGGAGATGCAGTCAAGTCAGGGGCTGCTCCCAGTACAAAAAAAGACACATCCGTGACATTTTGGCCGAACAATTTTTTTTCTGTCATACTTATGAGACTTCTATGACGATAATTGTGACAAAGCCCGGTATCATCATAGATGTGGTGGGATCCTACTTCTATGACACAAAAATCATGACAGAAAATGGGCTTTTTGTCCTGGGCGGGCCGGAGACGTAGTTGCATGACATTCTTTGGGCCGTCCATGACGGAGAAAACCGTGGTAGAAGCGAGGGCGAGGAAAATATCGGGGGAGTTCTCGGTTATGGTGGGTGGCCGGGGGCCAAGCGATGCACATTTCTCTCGTACGTATGTGTGTGTGTGTGAGGCGCTACACTCTAAGTAACCCGAGCGAGGCGTTGGGCTCTAACTTAACCCGAGCAATTGCACTGCAGGCTACGCGTTACTGAACCCGAGCGATCGATCGATCCCTTGCTGTTAACTGAACCCGAGTGATTCCTTCGCTACTGCTACTAACTGAAGCCGATCGAACACTGCTGCCTCCTTCCCTTGATTAACAGTGAGTGTTGTTGAGGGGGTTTGGATGAACAGTTCCCGGTGGGGGTTGGATGAACAGGACCCTGTGGTAGTAGAGGTCGTTGCCGCTGGATGAACAGTACCCCCGACCGATCGAGCCGGTGGATGAACAGGACCCCATGGAGGGCTGGATGAACAGGAACCCCGTGGAGGGCTGGATGAACAGGACGACCCTGTGGAGGGCTGGATGAATAGTAGCCGGTGGAGGGCTGGATGAACAGTAGCCCATGGAGGGGTGGTTGAACACGCCCCCGTGGAGAGGGCTGGTTGAACAGTAGACGGTGGAGGAGCGCACGGTGGAGGCTGGATGAACAGGAGCCCTTGGATGAACAGTCGCAGGTGGAGGCTGGAGGAGGTCGACGGTGGAGATGAACAGTATCATGTGGAGTCCCATTTTGCGGTACGCCACACCCCTCCCGATGAACAGGACCCCTGTTTCGACTGTAACGCTCCAACACAATTCCGTTTACTCCGTTTTGCGGTATGCCACACCCCTCCCGATCAATAGGACACCATTTTCACCGTAGGAGGTCCGTTTCTTCCGTTTTGTGGTACGCCAGACCCATCACGATGAACAGGATCACGTTTCGACCGTGGCCAGTCGAACACAAGGCCGTTTCCTCCGTTCTGCGGTACGCCAAGCCTCGTTTCCATCGGCTGTTCAGGCCAAGCCAGTTGGCTCCCGATGAACAGCACGCGTTCCGTTGCCTCCCGATGAACACGACACATTCCGTTAACTCCCCATGAACACGACAACGATGCAGTTTCTTCATTCCGACCCAGCCACAACCATGTACACGAGCCCTGGCCATACGTATGCACAAGTAGGCGTTCGAGACCCCGCTCGTATGTGCGTACGTGGTCGTATTTGCTTTCTTGCACCCTGGCCGTTGTACGTATGTGTACATGCTACGTGCGCGACTCTACTACGACACGTGCGCGCCTCTACTACCACACGTGCCCTTCCTTACACGGCCATGGTTCAACGCTACAGCCTACAGACAGACCATCGACCAGTATGTATATACACGTTCGCCACCATAATGACAACGCTACGTACGCTTCGACCGGGTGGGTCCCGACTGTCAGGCACTTCCTTGCGTGCGAAGATGTGGCTGGTGGGTCCCAGTAGTCAGGGGGGAAACATTTTTTCATGAAATACGGTGGCCTGTCCCGTGGGTCCCTGCTGTCAGGTGGAGGAATCATTATTTTCCGCGTAATAAGGAGGCACTTCCTTGCTGCGGCCGTGGACCCAGCTATCAGCCTCTCAACGTACAATACTCTTTCGATGGAAGTCGTTCCTTGACCATGTTGACCACGCCGCGGCAAGAGCACCAGGGCGGTGGACCACGGTGAGCCCTAGGAAGGGGACGACGCGGAGCCGGGGAAGACGCGGCAGTGGAAGCCCACACAGAGGGTAGTACGAGGGTTCACTGGTTCGGCTTCGGTGTGAGCCTGTCGTTGCCGCAGAGCCTGGCCAGCTGTGGGAGTAGTAGGGGGCGGTGAGGCCTCAATGGCAGCATAGTCGGCCACTAGAGGAAGGAGCAGTTGGTCTCGCTGGCGCTGGTTTGGGCGGCTGGTGCAAGAAGAGCAGCGATTGAGGAAACAACAGGACCATTCGATTCAAATCCAACGGTCACTGCTGCTAGAATTGTTTTGTTGACTAAGTTGACAAAGCCCTGCTTACGCCTCAACTTAGTAGGCCCACAGGTCAGCCTCCGAACCGGTGCGCCCCAGATGTCAGTGGGAGGAATCATTTTTTCGCGTAATAATGAGGCAGTTGATTGCATGCGGCCAGGCCAGCGGAGGGAGTAGGGTGGGCCGATGAAGCCTGCGCGGCATGACAGCGAGCCACAAGAGGAGGGAGCAGGCATTCCGACCGATGCTGGTTTAGATGGCTGGAGTAGGAAGATCAGAGATTAAAGAAGCACGTCGGTCGTTGGATGGACATCCAACAGTCACGTCTACTAGAATCGTGTGTTGACTGACAAAACCTTGCGTAAACAAGTCAGCCTCGAAATTTGTGGCGTGTACAACCCATTTCCTATTATTTTTATAATTTTTACTCATTTTATAATTCATATGGACTTTATTGCAGCCCATTTAAAATTTTTAGAATTGCTGCTCATTTTCTGGTCAGTACTAGGGTTAAAACATTGAACTAAAAATGTGCGAAATTTTGAAAATTCGCAATTTTTTCTAGGAACAAAATATTTGGAATCCAAAAATTATTAGCCATACGAAATGAAATTTAAAAATAAATTAGTACTATGTCATGTTAAAATCCAATGAAATATAAAATATCAGTGAAGAACAAAAACAAGAAAAAGAAACTAATTTTCCCATTTACTTTTAACAGATACTGACCAAACTCTTTGGCCAGGCCGGAATACATCCCTCCTCGTCTTGAAAGATTTGCAGCCCAGTAAGTCGGAGAAAACAAATAGGCCTAGCTTGGGTATTCTTCAAAAAGAGATAGTGGCTACCTATTTTCCCAAAGAAAAAACGGTTGGGATGGTCATGTTGTTAGACGGGCCACAAAGACCGCACAACCCAGTTTATAGCCTGCTCCTCCGAACAAATCCTCAAAAAATATGTGCAATTTTGTTGTTAATTGACTATACGTTGAAAATGATGTGGGTCCCAGATATCAGCAGGGTGGATTAGAGTAAAAAATGATGGGTGCATATGAGTAGTAAAAGAGGCGCTTTGCTTGTGTTCAGGAGTGGACCTGGTGGGTCCGTATTGTCATACTCACGTCTATAGTGTTGTCCCGATTCACTATGTTGATAGGGCCGGACGGCGGTGCCGTGACGAGTGACGATGACATGTACCTAGGGTAGGGCAATGGACCTGATCTAAACACCCTTCCCAAGGACTCTGCCTTACAGTTAAGGACATTCAATGGACAGCAAATTCAACCGACTAAAATCATCATAGGATGCAACCCACTCGACTGTGAGTTCCACTCGGATAGCCCAATTCCATTTGACTAGGGTATACTCACTCAACCATATCAGAAACCACTCGGAATATAGAAGATCTAAGGTCACTCTGAATGACAACGGTCAGACGTTCACTCCGTAGTCTTAATGATCATTTATATGTCTTTAATGCTGACGTTACCAGTAACATCTCCTCTTTATGTACATTGAACCCTATGTAACGAGGGATGGCTGGGGTCCTGGTGCACTCTATATAAGCCACCCCCCTCCTCTGGGACAAGGGTTCGCACCCCTTGTAACTTCATGCATAATCCAATCGACCGCCCTCGGGGCACCGAGAAGTAGGGCTGTTACTTCCTCAGAGAAGGGCCTGAACTCATAAATCTTGCGCGCACAACTTCACCGTAGCTAGGATCTTGCCTCCTCATACCAACCCCCCATTCTACTGTCAGTCTTAGAACCACGACAGTTGGCACCCACCATGGGGCAGGTGTCTTAGTGACTTTTCGGTGAGGTTGCAGTTTTTCCGATTCCCATCATCATAGTTTCCGGCGTGGTTTGGCTGAGGGCTGAGAGATCCGTCCTGGCGTGCTCGTCTTCGTCGCCGACGACTCTGCCTGACTCTAGGAGGCCCCTCTCAACGTCGAGGCGCTCCCCGTCTGCGGGGCGACGCACTTTCGCGCGTGCGTTCATGGCGTCCTTCTGCGGCAGCCATCGACCCAGTATCGGTCGGCTCCCGCGGTGTCTTTGCTCCCCACTGTTCGTCGTGGCAAGCGATCCAGTCGGTCGTGGCTTCAGTGGTGGGTGAATCACGTGGTGCCACGCCAGTCGGCCACCCCCAAGTCACGGCCATCGAGCCCAACGAATCTCTCTACGGTCTGTTTTATCTGTCGACTGGCTCCGTGGAGACCCTGTCCGAATGCGACAGTAGCGACCCTGCGGCAAAAGTCCTGATGGTCAACTCACCGCGCAGCCCCCTAGCATGCGTCGCAACGGCGGCGGCAATCCGTCGTGTGTTCACGAAGAGTACCACCCTGAAACCCTTTCTCCGCAGCAGAAGGAGGAACTTCACCGCCGCAACATGGAGGCACTCCACACGCCTATCGTTGGAGAGACCTCTGAGGCTCGGGCCTTGGAGGAGGCGCGCCTAGCCACTTTGGCTGAGTGCACCCGACTAGAGAACCTTCAGCATGCACTCGACAAGCATGCTCAGAAGCGGATCCCTGAGTCCAGTCGACGGCAGCGACAACTGTTCTCGTTCCAACCTCAGATATACCGCACTCCGATTCAGAATCTTAATTCAGCCGTCCCAATGAGAGGCTGGAAGAAGTTTGATGCAGATCCGAGCTCTGCTCCCTGCGGCAGGAGGGCAGAACACGGCAGTCTCTTAGTCGCGGAACAGAATCCATAACAGATCTGTGGTGGCTGATATAGTCCAGTCGGCTCACAGCCCAAGATCGCCTCTGAGGCGTGAGGGACGTGGTCATCACCAAGAGATGTAGTTGGGTCGGAACCATGAGCATTATGATCATCGACTCGACCATGATGACCGTCGTCGAGTGCCTACGACCCCTCCGAGGGGAAGATCATATGTGCCCCGGCATTATGATGATAGGCGCCCGTACAGCAATGAGCGGAGGTTGCCAGTCGACCCAAGAGAGCCAGGTTTTGATGCAAGGTCAATTTTGGTGAAAGGTCTGGTCGACAGAAATCGAGCACACAGGTAAGGGCAAGACAGAGATCGCCCGAGTGGAAGCAGAGTGCATGTTTCAGGTCCCGAGTGTTTTAGCAGAGCCATCAGAGCTGCTGAGATCCATCCCAACTTCAGGTTGGCGACTGGGGTTAGTAAGTTCACCGGTGAGTCCAAGCTTGACACTTGGCTGGAGGATTACCGAGTGGCTGTATAGATCGGTGGTGGAAATGATGAGGTAGCTATGAAGCATCTTCCTCTGATGTTAGAAGGTTCGGCCAGAGCTTGGCTGAATCAGTTGGCCCCAGGCAGTATATTTAGCTCGGAAGAGTTGGCCCGAGTGTTTGTCAGAACTTTTGAGGGTACTTGCAAACGACCGGCAGGGTTAGCAGAATTGCAATGCTGTGTGCAAAAACTGAATGAGACTTTGAGATATTACATTGAGAGGTGGACCATTTTGCATCATAAAGTGGAAAATGTATCTTAACACCAAGCAGTTTGCACCTTCAAGGAGGGCGTTTGGTATCGAGAGCCTAACTGAAAATTCGGTCGGACAGGAGACATGACTCTGACTCGGATGATGGAAATAGCCACTCGGTACGCTAATGGAGAAGAAGAGGATTGACTCCGCAGCGAAAAGGGCAAACTAGTCGCCCAAGACGCCGGAGCAGGTCGGAAGCAGAAACGCAAAGCCGAGCCAGCAGATCCTGGTGAAGCTTTAGTTATAGCACAAGGAAAATTCAAGGGAAAGCCCAAAGGGCCCTGGATTCCCAAGAAGGTAAAAGATCAAGAAGGAAATGATGTGTTGGATTTGCCATGCCATGTTCACACCAAGAAGGACGAAGAGGGTAACATGATCTACCCCAAACATACCACTCGGCAATGTCGGCTCCTAATCCAGCAGTTCCGAGAGAAATAGCCCAGCGAGAAGGAGAAGGCGTCTGATAAGGACGAGGACAAGGAAGAAAATGACGAGGGTTTCCCCAACATCAATTCCACTTTGGTGACTTTTGCTGACGTTGAAAGCAAAAGTCGATTGAAGGTCATCAACAGAGAAGTAAACATGCTTGCTCCGGCAACACCAACATATTTGAAGTGGTCCAAGACTCCCATCACATTCGACCAGTCTGACCATCCCTCGCGTGTTGCCAACCCCAGGAGGCAAGCGTTGGTGGTCGACCCAGTTGTTGGGGGCACCCGGCTGACTAAGGTAATGATGGATGGAGGCAGCGGCCTGAACATTCTATATGCTGAGACTCTCCAAGGAATGGGCATTCTGATGTCCAAGCTTAGAGAAAGCAACATGCGATTCCACAGAGTCATCCCTTGGAAGAAAGCCGATTCACTTGGCCAGATCACTCTTGACGTGGTTTTCAGTGATTCGAATAAATACCGTAAGGAAAAGTTGACATTTGAAGTTGTGGATTTTCATAGTGCCTATCATGCTATTCTAGGCAGGACTGCATATGCTTGTTTCATGGCTCGACCATGTTATGTGTACCTCAAACTGAAGATGCCTGGCCCTATGGGCGTGATCGCAGTCACTGGTAATCGGCGGCAAGCAGAAGAGTGCCTCCAGAAAGGCTGAAAGATCGCCGATGAGCAAATGGTAGCAGTTGAAATGGAAGAATACAAGAAGATTGTAGATCTGTGTGATTTGTTGAGAGCTAAGAAGCCTGCTTCAGATTCTGCATTTAAGTCATCGGGTGAAACAAAGGCAGTTCATATTCACCCGACTGATCCCAATGCTGCTCCGACTCATATCTCAACAACACTCGACGACAAATAGGAAGAAGCGCTCATCCAGTTCCTCCGTGAGAACTAGGACATCTTCGCATGGAAACCTTCTGACATGCCAGGTGTGCCTAGGGGGCTGGCTGAGCACAGTTTGTGAGTCGACCCAAAGGTAAAACCAGTCAAATAGCATCTCTGATGGTCCGCCGTACAGAAGAGAAAAGCAATTGGCGAGGAAGTGGCTCGGCTTCTGGCAGCTGAGTTCATCCGAGAGATTTACCACTCAAAGTGGCTCGCCAATGTCATCATGGTTCCTAAGAAAGATGATTCACTCCGTATGTGTATTGACTTTAAGCATATCAATCGGGCCTGCCCGAAGGATCACTTCCCCCCTCCTTGCATCGATCAGGTAGTCGACTCGACTGCAGGATGTGAGCGGTTGTCTTTCCTAGATGCATATTCCAGGTACCATCAGATCCGACTGTATGGACCTGATGAAATAAAAACAGCTTTTATCACCCCATTCGGGTGATTTTGTTATGTCACCATGCCCTTTGGTCTCAAGAATGCTGGTGCCACATTCATGCACATGATACAGAAGTGCCTGCTCACTCAAATCAGTCGGAATGTGGTAGCATACATGGATGACATCATGGTTAAGTCACATAAAGGTTCCGACCTGCTGACTGACCTCGCTGAAACCTTTGCCAATCTGAGGAGATATGATATCAAGCTCAATCTGTCGAAGTGTACGTTTGGAGTTCCAGGTGGCAAGTTACTTGGTTTCCTCGTTCCGAACGTGGGATCGATGCAAAGTTGCAAACCTAGAGAAAGTTGGTGCAATACTCTGAATGAAACGCCCTGTGCGCATACACGACGTTCAAAAGCTTACTGGTTCTTTGGCCGCTTTGAGTCGATTCATCTCTCGTCTCGGTGAAAAGGAATTGCGTCTTTACTAACTGATGAAGAAATCTGATAAGTTTGAGTGGACTCCTGAAGCTGACGCAGCGTTTGCAGAGCTCAAAACCCTGCTTTCCACCCAACCGGTGCTCGCTGCTCCAATCAGCAAATATCCTTTACTGCTTTATATTGCATCCACTGGACAAGTCGTCAGTACAGTACTCACGGTCGAGTGAGAAGAAGAAGGTAAAGCCTACAGGGTTCAGCGCCCAGTGTACTACATTTCTGAAGTCTTAACTCCATCCAAGCAGAGATATCCACATTATCAGAAGCTTGTCTATGGAATTTACTTGACCACAAAGAAGCTTGCACATTACTTCTCAGATCATTCAATTACAGTCGTTAGTGACGCTCCATTATTAGAAATTTTGAACAACAGAGATGCAACTGGTCGAGTGGCTAAATGGGCGATTGAACTCCTTCCGCTGGATATCAAGTTCGAGGCAAAGAAAGCAATCAAATCCCAAGAAATAGCAGATTTTCTCGTCGAGTGGATTGAACAGCAGCGGCCGACTCAGATTCAGTCGGAACATTGGACTATGTTCTTTGACGGGTCCAAGATGTTGAATGGTTCAGGTGCTGGGGTAGTCTTGGTATCCTCGCGAGGCGACAGGCTCAGTTATGTTCTCCAGATTCACTTTGACTCCTCCAACAATGAAGCTAAATATGAGACACTTCTGTACGGGTTGCGTATGGTCGTTTCACTCGGCGTCCAGTGCCTACTGGTTTACAGCGACTCAGATTTGGTGGTCAATCAAGTGATGAAGGAATGGGACGTGAGGAGTCCAGCTATGACTGGTTATTGCAATGCAGTGAGGAAATTGGAAAAGAAGTTTGAGGGGTTAGAGCTCCACCATATACCCCGACTGAAGAACCAGGCAGCCGATGACCTGGCAAACATAGGTTCCAAGAGGGGCCCATTCCCAGCAATGTGTTTTTGGAACATATTGACACACCATCCGTTCAAGAGGATCCCTTCACAGAAGAGCCCCCACAGCCTAAGAGTTCCACTGACCCAACTCAAGTTGAAATCCCAGCCGTGGTCGACTTGATCATGGAAGTTTTGGTCGTCATTCCTGATTGGACAGTGCCGTACATTGCATATATTCTCAGGAAAGAACTCCCAGAGGAATAATAAGAGGCTCTCCAAATTGTCCGTCGATCCAAAGCCTTTACTGTGATGGGTGGACAACTTTACAGAGAGAGTGTTACTGGAGTCACTCAGAAATGCATCACGCCAGAAGAAGGCCGAATGATCCTCAATGATATCCACTCGGGGACCTGTGGTCACCATGCGTCCTCTCGGACCATCGTGGCCAAAGCATACCGAGCGGGGTTTTACTAGCCACGTGCTAATGAGATGGCAAAGGAAATAGTTGACAAGTGTGAGGGCTGTCAGTTCTACTCCAACATGTCCCACAAGCCTGCATCAGCCTTGAAGACCATTCCACTCGTCTGGCCATTTGCTGTTTGGGGATTGGATATGGTTGGACCTCTGAGGACTAGCAGGAGTGGCTTCACCCACCTGCTCGTAGCAGTCGACAAATTCACCAAATGGATTGAAGCTAAACCTATCAAAAACCTTGAATCAAGTACTGTTGTCAGCTTCATAAGAGAGTGAACATTCAGATTTGGAGTTCCACACAACATCATCATATATAATGGGTCAAAGTTTGATTCAGATGAGTTCCGAGCTTTCTGCGCCTGCCAAGGCACTCGGGTCGACTATGCTTCAGTTGCCCACCCACAGTCAAATGGGAAAGCAGAGAGAGCAAACGGTTTGATCTTCAAAGGGCTGAAACCTTGACTGATGCGTGACCTCAAGCATGCAGCAGGCGCTTGGGTCGACGAGCTATTGTCATTACTTTGGGGACTGAGAACAACTCCCAATTGACCGACTAGTCGGACCCCCTTCTTCTAGTGTATGGGGCTGAGGCTGTGCTTTCGAGTGACTTGCCTCACAATGCACCCCAAGTGGAACTTTTCTCAGAAACTGAAGCAGAACAAGCTCGACAGGACGCTGTCGATCTTCTGGAGGAAGTGAGAGAGATGGCCTTGATCCAGTCGACTATCTATCAGCAAGACCTTCGTCGATTGTGTGCCAAAAATGTGAGAGGTCAAGCATTTCAAGAAGGTGACTTAGTGCTTAGAATGGATCAGCAACGGCCGCACAAGCTTGCTCCCGCTTAGGAATGTCCCTTCATCATCCCCAATGTGCTCCACAATGGAGCATATCACCTTTACAATGTGGAGCACAATAAAGACGAGTGCTACCTCTTGAGCACTGCGTTGGTTTTCCCCGAAGAGGAGAGGATGATGCAGCAAAGTAGCGTAAGTATTTCCCTCAGTTTTCGAGAACCAAGGTATCAATCCAGTAGGAGGCTACGCTCAAGTCCCTCGTACCTGCACAAAACGATAGCTACTCGCAACCAACGCGATTAGGGGTTATCAATCCCTTCACGGTCACTTACGAGAGTGAGATCTGATAGAGATGATAGATAATATTTTTGGTATTTTTGATATAAATATGCAAAGTGAAAAGTAAAAGGCAAAGTAAAAAAGAAAAGCAAGATTAAAGTGATGGAGATTGATATGATGAGATAGACCCAGGGGCCATAGGTTTCACTAGTTGCTTCTCTAAACAGCATAAGTATTCTACGGTGGGTGAACAAATTACTGTTGAGCAATTGACAGAATTGAGCATAGTTATGATCTAGGTATGATCATGTATATAGGCATCACGTCCGAGACAAGTAGACCGACTCCTGCCTGCATCTACTACTATTACTCCACTCATCGACCGCTATCCAGCATGCATCTAGAGTATTAAGTTAAAAACAGAGTAACACCTTAAGCAAGATGACATGATGTAGAGGGATAGTTTCATGCAATATGATAAAAACCTCATCTTGTTATCCTCGATGGCAAC
Organism: Aegilops umbellulata; assembly: GCA_032464435.1. NCBI lineage: Eukaryota > Viridiplantae > Streptophyta > Magnoliopsida > Poales > Poaceae > Aegilops > Aegilops umbellulata. The sequence goes on along the minus strand of CP136056.1, from coordinate 110,624,205 downwards.
GATGCAATACGTGCCTTGCTGCCCCTACTGTCACTGGGAAAGGACACCGCAAGATCGAACCCAAAGCTAAGCACTTATCCCAGGGCAAGAAAAACCAATCTAGTAGGCCAAACCAAACTGATAATTCGAAGAGACTTGCAAAGATAACCAATCATACATAAAAGAATTCAGAGAAGATTCAAATATTATTCATAGATAGACTTGATCATAAACCCACAATTCATCGATCTCAACAAACACACCGCAAAAAGACGATTACGTCGAATAGATCTCCACGAGAGAGGGGGAGAACATTGTATTGAGATCCAAAAAGAGAGAAGAAGCCATCTAGCTACTAACTATGGACCCGAAGGTCTGAGGTAAACTACTCATACTTCATCGGAGGGGCTATGATGATGTAGTAGCCCTCCGTGATGACGGCCCTCTCCGGCGGAGCTCCGGAACAGGCCCCAAGATGGGATCTCAGGGATACAGAAAGTTGCGGCGGTGGAATTAGGTTTTTGGCTCCGTATCTAATCGTTTGGGGGTACGTAGGTATATATAGGAGGAAGGAGTACGTCGCTGGAGCAACAGGGGGCCCACGAGGCAGGGGGCACGCCCCCACCCTCGTGACCGCCTCTGTTACTTCTTGGAATAGGGTCCAAGTCTCCTGGATCACGTTCGGTGAGAAAATCACGTCCCAAAGGTTTCAATCCGTTTGGACTCCGTTTGATATTCCGTTTCTTCGAAACACTGAAATAGGCAAAAAAACAGCAATTCTAGGTTGAGCCTCTGGCTAATAGGCTAGTCCCAAAAATAATATAAAAGTGGAAAATAAAGCCCAATATAGTCCAAAACAGTAGATAATATAGCATGGAGCAATCAAAAAATTATAGATACGTTGGAGACGTATCAGGCATCCCCAAGCTTAATTCCTGCTCGTCCTCGAGTAGGTAAATTATAAAAAGAGAATTTTTGATGCGGAATGCTACTTGGCATAATTTCAATGCAAATCTTCTTAACTGTGGTATGAATATTCATATTCGAAAGATTCAAGACAAAATTTTATATTGACATAAAAATAATAATACTTCAAGCATACTAACAAAGCAATCATGTCTTCTCAAAATAACATGGCCAAAGAAAGTTATTTCTACAAAATCATATAGTCTGGCTATGCTCTATCTCACCACACAAAGTATTTAAATCATGCACAACCCCGATGACAAGCCAAGAAATTGTTTCATACTTTAACATTTTCAAAACTTTTTCAATCTTCACGCAATACATGAGCGTGAGCCATGTATATAGCACTATATGTGGAATAGAATGGTGGTTGTGGAGAAGACAAAAAGAGGGGAAGATAGTCTCACATCAACTAGGCGTATCAACGGGCTATGGAGATGCCCATTAATAGATATCAATGTGAGTGAGTAGGGATTGCCATGCAACGGATGCACTAGACCTATAAGTATATGAAAGCTCAACAAAAGAAAGTAAGTGGGTGTGCATCCAATTCGCTTGCTCACGAAGACCTAGGGCATTTTGAGGAAGCCCATCATTGGAATATACAAGCCAAGTTCTATAATGAAAAATTCCCACTAGTATATGAAAGTGTCAAAATGAGAGACTCTCTATCATGAAGATCATGGTGCTACTTAGAAGCACAAGTGTGGTAAAAGGATAGTAACATTGTCCCTTCTCTCTTTTTCTCTCATTTTTTTATTTGGGTCTTTTCTTTTTTTATGGCCTCTTTTTTTTCGTCCGGAGTCTCATCCCGACTTGTGGGGGAATCATAGTCTCCATCATCCTTTCCTCACTTGGGACAATGCTCTAAAAATGATGATTATCACACTTATATTTTTCTTACAACTCAACAATTACATCTCGATACTTAGAACAAAATATGACTCTATACGAATGCCTCCGGCAGTGTACCGGGATATGCAATGAATCAAGAGTGACATGTATGAAAGAATTATGAACGGTGGCTTTGCCACAAATACGATGTCAGCTACATGATCATGCTAGCAATATGACAATGATGGAGCGTGTCATAATAAACGGAACGGTGGAAAGTTGCATGGCAGTATATCTCTGAATGGCTATGGAAATGCCATGATAGGTAGGTATGGTGGCTGTTTTGAGGAAGGTATATGGTGGGTGTATGATACCGGCGAAAAGTGCGCGGTATTAGAGAGGCTAGCAATGGTGGAAAGGTGGGAAAAAGTGCAGATAATCCATGGACTCAACATTAGTCATAAAGAACTCATATACTTATTGCAAAAATCTAGAAGTTATCAAAGCAAAGTATTATGCGCATGCTCCTAGTGGGATAGATTGGTAGGAAAAGACCGTTGCTCGTCCCTGACCGCCACTCATAAGGAAGACAATCAATAAATGAATCATGCTCCGACTTCATCACATAACGGTCCACCATACGTGCATGCTACGGGAATCACAAACTTCAACGCAAGTATTCTTTAAATTCACAACTACTCAACTAGCATGACTCTAATATCACCATCTTCATATCTCAAAACAATTATCAAGCATCAATCTTTTCTTAGTATTCAACACACTCAAAAGAAAGTTTCACAAATCTTGAATACCAAGCATATTATTATTAAGCAATTTACCATGCTATTAGAGACTCTCAAAATAATCTAAGTGAAGCATGAGAGATCAATAGTTTCTTTAAAACAAATCCACCACCGTGCTCTAAAAGATCTAACTGAAGCACATAGAGCAAAATTATAACGCTCAAAAGATATAAGTGAAGCACATAGAGCAAAACTACATAGCTCAAAAGATATATGTGAAGCACATAGAGTATTCTATCAAATTCCAATTCATGTATGGCTCTCTCAAAAGGTGTGTAAAGCAAGGATGATTGTGGCACACTAACAAACAAAGACACAAATATTACAAGACGCTCCAAGCAAAACACATATCATGTGGTGAATAAAAATATAGCTCCAAGTAAAATTACCGATGGAAGTAGACGAAAGAGGGGATGCCTTCCAGGGCATCCCCAAGCTTTGACTTTTTGGTGTCCTTGGATTATCTTTGGGGTCCCATGGGCATCCCCAATCTTAGGCTCTTGCCACTCCTTGTTCCATAATCCATCAAAAGATTTCACCCAAAACTTGAAAACTTCACAACACAAAACTCAATAGAAATCTCGTGAGCTCCGTTAGAGAAAGAAAACAAAAAACCACTTCAAGGTACTGTAATGAACTCATTATTTATTTATATTGGTGTTAAACCTACTGTATTCCAACTTCTATATGGATTGTAAACTATTTTACTAGCCATAGATTCATCAAAATAAGCAAACAACACACGAAAAACAGAATCTGTCAAAAACAGAACAGTCTGTAGCAATCTGTAACTAACGCAAACTTCTGGAACTCCAAAAAATCTACCAAAATAGGAAGACCTAGAATTTTTTTATTGATCATCAGTAATTGGAATCAGTATTTTATCACGTTCTGGTGATTTTTAACAATTGTTTTCATGAACAGAAAGTTTCTGGAAATTACAGCAAGATCAAATAACTATCATCCAAGAAGATCCTATAGGTTTAACTTGGCACAAACACTAATTAAAACACAAAACCACATCTAAACAGAAGGTAGATGTGTTATTTATTCCCAATCAGGATAAAAAACAATAAAAACTAAAAATAAAATTGGGTTGCCTCCCAACAAGCGCTATCGTTTAACACCCCTAGCAAGGCATAAAAGCGAGGATAGATCTAGGTTTTGCCATCTTTGGTAGTCAATCCATAAGTGGCTCTCATGATAGTTTCATATGGAAATTTTATTTTCTTTCTAGGAAAGTGTTCGATGCGCTTTTTTAATGGAAATTCAAATCTAATATTTCCTTCCTTCATATCAATAATCGCACCAACCGTTCTAAGGAAAGGTCTACCAAGAATAATAGGGCAAGAAGGATTGCAATCTATATCAAGAACGATAAAATCTACGGGCACATAATTCATATTTGCAACAATAAGAACATCATTAATTATTCCCATAGGTTTCTTAATAGTGGAATCCGCTAGATGCAAGTTTAGAGAGCAATCATCAAAGTCACGGAAATCTAGCAAATTACACAAAGTTTTGGGGTTAGTGGAGACACTAGCACCCAAATGACACAAAGCATAAAACTGATGATCTTTAATTTTAATTTTAATAGTTGGTTCCCACTCATCATAGAGTTTTCTAGGGATAGAAACTTTCAACTCATGTTTTTCTTCATAAGATTGCATCAAGGCATCAACAATATGTTTGGTAAAGGATTTCTTTTGACTGTAAGCATGAGGAGAATTTAGCACGGATTGCAACAAGGAAATACAATCAATTAAAGAGAAACTTTCATAATTAAATTCCATTAAATCTAATATAGTGGGTTTAGCAACATCTAGGGTTTTATTTCTTTCAATCCCACGTTCATCAATTTCATCATAAAGATCTAAATACTCCGAATTTTTGGAACACTTTCTAGGTAAAGGAAGATCATATTCAGTTTCATCAAGATTCATATTGCAAAACAAAGATTTGATAGGGGACACATCAATAACTTTTAGATCTTCATCTTGATTTTCATAGATATTGGAAGAACACGCTTTAATAAAGGCATCTTTTATAGCACGCATCCTAGCGGTTCTTTCCTTGCACTCATCAATGGAAATTCTCATGGCTTTGAGAGACTCATTGATATCATGCTTAGGAGGAATAGATCTAAGCTTTAGAGAATCAACCTCAGGAGAAATTCTATCAATGTTCCTAGTCGAATCATCAACTTTAAGCAATTTCTCTTCAAGCAAAGCATTAAAATTCTTTTGTGAATTCATAAACTCTTTAACACTATTCTCCAATTCAGAGGGCATCTTATTAAAATTCCATAAGAGTTGTTGTAGGAATTTCCATAATTATTAGAAGAATTACTTGGATAAGGCCTAGGACTAAAATTCCCTCTATACGCGTTGTTACCAAAATTATTCCTACCAACAAAATTCACATCCATAGATTCATTATTATTCTCAATCAAGGTAGACAAAGGCATATCATTAGGATCAGAAGAAACACTCTTTAGTAGCAAATAATTTCATTAGTTCATCCATCTTTCCACTCAAAGCATTGATTTCTTCTATTGCAAGCACTTTTTTATTAGTGGATCTTTCAGTGTGCCATTGAGAATAATTTACCATTATATTATCTAGGAGTTTAGTAGCATCTCCTAAAGTGATTTCCATAAAAGTGCCTCCCGTGGCCGAATATAAAAGATTTCTAGCAGCAAAATTCAATCCGACATAAATTTTTTGTATAATCATCCACAAATTCAAACCATGAGTAGGGCAATTACGTATCATTAATTTCATCCTCTCCCAAGCTTGTGCAACATGTTCATGATCAAGTTGCTTAAAATTCATAATATCGTTTCTACGAGAGATGATCTTAGCGGGAGGAAAATACTTAGAGATAAAAGCATCTTTGCACTTGTTCCAAGAATCAATACTATTTTTAGGCGAAGACGAAAATCAAGCTTTAGTACGATCTCTAAGCGAAAAAGGAAATAGCTTCAATTTAACAACGTCATTATCAACGTCTTTCTTATTTTTCATATCACATAAATCCACGAAGCTATTAAGATGAGTAGCGGCATCTTCACTAGGAAGGCCGGCGAATTGATCTTTCATACAAGATTCAACAAAGCAGTATTGATTTCACAAGATTCAGTATTGGCAAGAGGAGCAATCGGAGTGCTAAGGAAATCATTATTATTGGTATTGGTGAAGTCACACAATTTGGTAGTATCTTGAGCCATCACGACAAACAAGAAAACCAACACACGAGCAAACAAAAGGCAAGCGAGAAAAAGGCAAACGGGAAAAGAGAAGGAGAAGAAGATTGGGAAAGAGAGGGTGAATAAAACGGCAAGGCTGAAGTGGGGGAGAGGAAAACGAGAGGCGAATGGCAACTAATGTAATGTGATAGATAGGGATTGTGATGGGTACTTGGTATGTTGACTTTTTGCGTAGACTCCTCGGAAACGGCGCTAGAAATGGCTCGTTGTCGGGAGTCCAAATCCTTGCGTAAGCCTCCCCGGCAACGGCGCCAGAAATTCTTCTTGCTACCTCTTGAGCACTGCGTTGGTTTTCCCCGAAGAGGAGAGGATGATGCAGCAAAGTAGCGTAAGTACTTCCCTCAGTTTTTGAGAACCAAGGTATCAATCCAGTAGGAGGCTACGCTCAAGTCTCTCGTACCTGCACAAAATGATAGCTACTCGCAACCAACGCGATTAGGGGTTGCCAATCCCTTCACGGTCACTTACGAGAGTGAGATCTGATAGAGATGATAGATAATACTTTTAGTATTTTTGATATAAAGATGCAAAGTGAAAAGTACAAGGCAAAATAAAAAGCAAAGCAAGATTAAAGTGATGGAGATTGATATTATGAGAATAGACCCGGGGGCCATAGGTTTCACTAGTGGCTTCTCTCAAGACATAAGTATTCTATGGTGGGTGAACAAATTACTGTTGAGCAATTGACAGAATTGAGCATAGTTATGAGAATATCTTGGTATGATCATGTATATAGGCATCACGTCCGAGACAAGTAGACCGACTCCTGCCTGCATCTACTTCTAGTACTCCACTCATCGACCGCTATCCAGCATGCATCTAGAGCATTAATTTAAAAACAGAGTACCGCCTTAAGCAAGATGACATGATGTAGAGGGATAGTTTCATGCAATATGATAAAAACCCTGTCGGCGTTCTGGGAACGGGGGTCCCCAGACTTGCCTGCCTGCGGCCTGCGGCGTGGCTCAAAGGGGGCCCAACACGGCCCATCTTCATCAACACAGGCCCAAGACCCTCGCGAGGGGCCAAGCCTCGCGGGGCGGATGACACGGAGCTTCCTCCGGCACGGCCTCATCAGGCTGATTCGCGAGGAGGTGGAGAGATCAAGGCGGGGTACCTCACGAGGTGCCCATGGCGCAAGCCATGACGACCAAGGGCGCCAGGCGGGCGCCAGCCCGCGCAGTGTCCTCCTTTCCTCTTTGGTGCAAAGGGAGCAAGCGCAGGCAAAAGCATTAAGCAAAGGCACCCATTTCGGTGCAACAAGACCAAGACCAGCCCAACGGCAGGGAAGAAGTCATTGTGGAGGCCAAGCCAGCGTCACCACCAGAGCCTTTGGCAGGCGAGGACCAACTTTAGTCACGATAAGTGTACCAGATGTTACCCTTCAAAATGGCCAATTGTTGGCGCCCTTCCCTCTCAATATTTGGGAAGAGGCCCAGGGCCTTTGCCTATAAATAGGACTAGCCACCACCAGGGTAGGGGCAATTGAATGGGAGGCAGATCAAGAATAGGACAGAGAATTAGAGTTGAGTCGGAATCAGATCGAGAATCAGAGAGAGAAGGGTGACTGAACTCCTCCTAGCAGTTCATCGCCCCAGCTAAGAACAGACCCTCGCGAGGCTGTTCTTCCTTGTATTGCTCATCTTCATCAGCCCAAGAGGCAATCCACCACACCACAAACTGGAGTAGGGTATTACACCACAACGGTGGCCCGAACCAGTATAAATCCTGTGTCTCTTGTGCTGTTCTTTTCATAGCTTAGATATTAGCGTGGCGGTGGGGTACTGGTAGGTAGAAGGTGAATTCTCCGCGCGCACCCCAGTATTCGAATGTCAAGGGTTTGCCGGAACCCGAAATCCGACATTTGGCATGCCAGGTAGGGGTGCGCCGAAATTCGTCTTCCACTGCCCCGTTCTCCTCCGACCATCGCGTCCATGTCTGACGCTCGTCGGGCCCGCGCCGAGCACCGAGCCGCTCTCGCTTCCCGCGTCGCCCAGACGGCTCCTGTCAGCGGGCGTCCTCGCCGTTCCCCGTCACCTGCCGTCAACGCCGCCACCGGCCCGACGGGGAACGAGCAGCAAGCGTCATCTCAGCATCCGTCCGTGCGGCAAGACAGCCGCACCGCTACTCCCTTGCTCACCCCAGCCATTTCTTCGTCCCGCGCGCTCCGCGCACCCATAGAGGCTCGAGTTGCGCTCATCTCGGCAAACGAGCTCCTGCGCTACCGTCCCGTCGACGACCTCTACGAAGAATGGCTCGACCGCGTTGCTGAGCTCGTCCGCGCCGCAGGGGGCTCTCCCACGCCGTCCTTTCCACTGCACCGCACCCCGCCCCGCGCGGGCGACGAAGCTCCGGGGGCGCCCCAGCCGCCTCCTCCTCAAGAGGGCGCCCTGGCTCCAAGGCACGTGGCCACTGGGCGGGACCCGTTCCGTCAGGTGCCAGCGCGGCAAGAGCAGAGCTGCCAAGAAGTCCCTCGCCCGCAAGAAGCTGCCCGGGTGCTCCCTGCTCCCGCATGTCGCAACCATGCTCTTGCTCCCGCACGTCAAGACCCCGCGCTGCTCCCAGCTGCAGCGCATGGGGACCTGCAAGACCAAGCTCTCCGTCACCCAAGGCATTCTGTGGCCACAGCAGGCTGCCGTGCCTTCACCACCGAACTACGTAGCGTCACGTGGCCCGGCAAGTTCAAGCCAGACCTGCCTCCTCGTTATGACGGCACGGCCGACCCTGCGGAGTTCCTCCAGCTCTATGAGCTGCCAACGGAGACGAGAAGGTCATGGCGAAATGGTTTCCCCTGGTGCTCAAGGACGGGGCCCGCACCTAGCTCCTGAACCTGGCTCCAGGCACGATCTCCTCCTGGGACGAGATGCGCACCCGCTTCATCGCTAACTTCCAAGGTACTCGCGACCGGCCACCCACCATGAGCGACATGCGCCGCATCAAGCAACAACCCGGGGAGACCCTACAGAAGTACATCCAGCGCTTCAACAACGCACGCCTCAAGATTCCCAAGGTGACTGAGGAGGCCATCATCTCGGCCTTCTCCGATGGCGTGCGCGACGTCAACATGAAGGAGGAGCTGGCGATGCATGAAGACCTGTGCACTTCCTTGGAGCTATTCAACTTGGCGACCAAGTGCGCCAGGGCTGAGGAAGGGCGTCTCTCCCTCCTCGAGCTGCCTGCCATGGACCTAGAAGAGAAGAAGCTCAAGGCCAAGGATGTGAAGCGCAAGGGGGCTGCCGTGCTCGCGGCAGAACCAGAGACCAAGCAGGGCAGAGATCAGCCCGAGTCTTCCAAGGGCAGTCCGTACTGTGTGTACCATGACCTCCACACCCACAACACCAACGAATTTCAAGAGCTCCGAGCCGTGCGAGAAGGAAGGATCGGCCGTCGTCCCGACCGCGGTGACCGGGGCTATGGCCGAGGAGGAGGAAGGAACGCAGGACGCTGGGAAGACCACGACCCACGCCAAGGGTGGCGCGATCGACCTCGCGAGGACCGCTGGCAAGACCCGCCTCGCGAGGGAGGCTGGAGAGATCAGCCTCGCGAGGATCGCCCACAAGGCAATGCAGGCCTCCCTCCACTGCCACCGCAGCTAAGGAGAAACGAGGACCGCCATCAGGACAAGGGGGCTGGGGGCTTCCAGGAGCCGCGCGTGATCGCCTGCATCCTGGGCGGAGCTCAAGCCCCAGCCTCTCAGCGCATCTTCAAGCAGTTCTCCCGCGAAGTAAATGCAGTCCTCCCAAAGCTCGAAGCCACGCGCCCACTCAGGTGGTCGGCGTGCACCATCACGTTCAGCTCAGCGGATCAGCTCAAGTGTGCGCCCACGGCCGGAGTCCTCCCGATGCTTTGCTCTCCAATCATCGGCAACGTACTGGTCACCAAGACCCTCATGCTTGCGGGGCAAGGCTCAACGTCCTGTCCGTGGAAACATTCAACAATCTCCAAGTGCCCTACAACCAGCTTCAGCCAACCAAGCCCTTCTCTGGAGTCACCGACGGCTCCACGGTCCCGATTGGGCAGGTCCGCCTCCCAGTCACCTTCGGGACACACGACAACTACCGCACCAAGCTCATCGACTTTGACGTCGCTCACATTCGCCTGCCGTACAACGCCATCCTTGGATACCCAGCGTTGGCCAAGTTTATGGCCGTAACTCACCACGGCTACAACATCCTCAAGATGCCAGGAAGTTGCGGAGTCATCACGGTGCCCTGTGAAGAGAAGGATGCGGTCCCTGGAACGAGCCTTTTAGGCCGCATCACTGGAAGACCTGGATCGCAAAAGCAGGAGGCTTCCGGAGACCACCCCCAAGAAGAAGAAGACATCGTCCGGCCCCGCCCCTCGGGAGGCAGGCCCCTCAAGGCCCGCGCTTGCCAAGGGGGATCCTCCTTCCATCGCATAGGAAAGCGCACCCGGCGCCCTCCTCATGCAGGGCTCGGGGGCTCTCCCCTGGAGGGCCACCGACCTGGCTAAGGTCACGAGGGAGGCGCTTGGGCACCACATGGAGGCGTGTTTCGAAGCATGTTTCCCTCAAAAAGGAGTAAGGCAAGGAGGGCCAGACCCTCAGGAGTTCGTCAGCAAGGCCATTCAGGAGCTACATGAGTCAAGAGTCATGAGAGGCGGCCGCCGCCTACCAGCTGTGGCTCCCCATCCAGGCGAGGATGATGGGTCACGCGTCTGCATCGACATACCAGGGCTTAATCGAGTCGCCTCTCTGGAGCGCCTTTGGCCCTCGCGAGTGGAGCGCTACGAAGGTCCAACCCACAACTACATTCGCATGCCTTACGGCTTGCCGAACGCGGCTGCCATGTACCAGCGCCTCATTAGGGCATCACAGAGCCTCAAGAGGCCAGGCGCTCCGCAGCCTTGGCGGAGATGGAGACGGTCCGCGAGGAGCCACCAGCGCCTCCGGAGCCTCGCGAGGCCCCTGGGCCTGGGGGCTCGTGAGGATCGGCTTCCGCAGCCCACCGAGTCTGCTACACCAACACTCCCTCGTCCTGAACAAAATCAGGTGACATCTTTCAAGTTTCATTTCCAGCTGGGAGCGCCCCCCAGGGCTGCATTATTCCCAGGCCACGTGGGTCCGTCCGTGTGGCATGTATCCCTTTTATTTCATGTTGTTAGCTTACTTTGTTGGGGGCGCCCCTCGCGCTGCATCATCCCCAAGTTGCTCGGGCCTGACCCAGTGACGTCTGCCTTCCCAGCATCTATTTGAATGAATTCACTCCTTCGCGACTAATGTGCTTGACCTAGTTGTCCGCTCAACTGACGCCAACTGACGGAGCTTCTCCCCAAACAGCACGACGGTTGCGCATGGGTCCGTCCCTGCAACGCCGACAAACCTGAATGGCTGAGCTCTGGCCGCGGTAGCCCCGCATGGCGCCACCTCGTCAAGCCTTCAGTGCCTCATCGCCCCTCGGAAGCAACCAACGGCTGACTGTCAATTGTCATGGCAACCCCTCGTTCTTTCTATGATGGGTCTACAGGATCTCCTGAAGAAGCTGCCTCAGGCGAGGCCTTTGCGGTGCCTCCTTCACTCTCATCTGCGCGAACCGCTTGCACATTAAAGGGGGGTGCCTGAGCATCGCGACTCAGGGCTCCTACTGGCTCTCCAGCCCTCACCCACTGGCCTTGTCCACGGCATCGCGACCTGGCATACCAGCGACGGCTGAGACTCGCTCGAGGGTCGGGACCCGAGGACGTAGAGCAGAAAGGGGAGCAAAGGCGAGAGGGGAGGGACACGCGAGGACCTCGCCGAGCAACCTCACGCCCGCTGATGCACGGACCCGGCGACACACCAAGGAGCGATCCCTGATTCTCGAGATAAGTCACCACCCGAAAGCATTAGCTACCGTGGCATTGTCCCCGCACCTAATGCAATCCCGTGTTAGCGACGCCGCTCTCCTTTCTCACCGAACGACGGCTGCTTGAGAGCCAAAGGGGACCTCCTGAGCATCGCGACTCAGGGGCTCTTACCAGACCCCGGGTCGCTCACCTCCTGCCCTTGACCACGGCATCGCGACATGGCATACCAGCGACGACTGAAGCCGCCTTGGGACTGGGACCTATCGGCGCAGAGCACCAAGCCCTCGTGAGGTTCGAAAGGGAGAACTGAGCTAAGACAGAATTTTCGTATTTAGGGTTCCGGCAGACCCTTGAGGTTCGAACACTGGGGTGCGCGCAGAGATTACGCCTTCTAACTACCTGCACCCCTCCGGCTCGCAAAGATCTAAGCTATGGAAAACACAGCACAAGAGACACAGGGTTTATACTGGTTCGGGCCACTGTTGTGGTGTAATACCCTACTCCAGTGTGGTTTGGTAGATTGCCTCTTGGGCTGATGATGATGAACAATACAAGGAAGAACAGCCTCGCGAGGGTCTGTTCTTGGCCGGGGCGATGAACTGTTAGGAGGAGTTCATTCGCCCCTCTCTCTCCCTTTCTCTGATCTGATTGCCGATCGATCTCTCTCTACCCTGGGGGTGGCTAGTCCTATTTATAGGCAAAGGCCCTGGGCCTCTTCCCAAATATTGAGCGGGAAGGGCGCCAACAATTGGCCATTTTGAAGGGGAACATATGGTACACTTATCCTGACTAAAGTTGGTCCTCGCCTGCCAAAGGCTCTGGTGGTGACGCTGGCTTGGGCTCCACAATGAATTCTTCCTTGTCGCGGGGCAAGTCTTGTTCTCATTGCACCGAAATGGGTGCCTTTGCTTGATACTCCCGCCTGCTCTTGCAACCTTTGCACCAAAGAGGAAAGTGAGGACACTGTGCGGGCTGGCGCCCGCCTTGTGCCCTTGGTCGTCATGGCTTGCGTCACGGGCACCTCGTGATGTACCCCACCTTGATCTCTCCACCTCCTCGTGAGCCAGCCTGATGAGGCCGTGCCTGAGGAAGCTCTGTGTCATCCGCCCCACGAGGCTTGGCCCCTCGCGAGGGTCTTGGGTCCGTGTTGATGAAGATGGGCCATGCTGGGCCCCCTTTTGAGCCACGCCGCAGGCCGCAGGCAGGCAAGTCTGGGGACCCCCGTTCCCAGAAAGCAGACAGTAGCCCCCTGGACCAAGGCGCGCCCGACCTTGGCTGTGCAGCAAGGCGAAAGGGCAAGGGTGAAGCGCCGCGGGCCCTAACAGCCTGCGGCCTTGGGTGCCACGTGGCGGTTGATTGGGCGGGGGCGTCTCCACTTCCCCACAACGCCTCGGCAACTGCGCGGATTGGACAAGTCCCTGCATGCAAAGCGGGTCATGATTACCTGCGATCATGGGGGTCGGCAGTTGGCCTTCGCCGACCATAAATACGGAACGGCACGCGCCCTTCCAGTCCATCTCTTCTTGCTTCTCCTTCGTCCCGGCCCTTACTCCGTCTTGCTGCAATGGCTCCGTCGAGGAGGTTCTCAGCCGTAGAGAAGGGGAAGGCTCACCAGATTGAGCCCGCCTCTCCCCTGCCCAAGTGTGGACGTGGGCGCCCCGACAAACATCCTGTGGCCACCACGGCAGCCCCCCGCGGCCGTGGGGATGGTTTCCAGCACGGTGTCGGGCGGACAGGTGCGGTCGGGGGGCGCGCTTTGGTCACGCATCCCCCTAGGTCGCGCTTCCATGCTGCGAGGTGCTGCCGGAGTTCATTGTGTGGTCGGCGGAGCCGACCAGCGCGCGGCTTCAACTCCCTCGCTTCCTCCTCGGCGAACTCCCGGCTGGCGCCCCGGGCGGCCTCTGGCTTCAGGCAGACGGCTGCTGCAGCCGGGCCTCATGGGCTTCACTGGAGGTCTCCTCATCCGGGAGCCTGGCCTTGACCCGTGGTTGGCAGACGTTTGCCCGCGTGCGTGGTCTGAGCCGTCGGTGCACCCTGCACTTCAGGTTTGACGGCGATGCCACCCTCTACGTGAGGGTGTTTGGGGAAGATGGTCGCCGCGCAGGGTGCTGCCCTGAGGACGACAACCGCGGCCGGGGACCCAGCCCCGGCGACGATGGAGAGGGCAGCGCTCGCGTGGTCGGCGACGCGCATGGTTCCCCAAGCTTCTCTGGTTCTTCTTCAGGAGGCAACTCTTCTAGCAGTGGCCGCGGCCAGCCCCCACACCGCTGCGCCTGCTTGGAAGATGGTGGTGCGCCTGCCCGCCGTCGCGCCTCGGTGAAGCATGAGAGGGAGTCTGCTTGAGCCCCAGAAGCAGCTCGAGTCTTCTCTGCAGGCCGGTGTGGGGCGAGGTGCGCCCGGTTTGCTCTTCCTTTTCCTTTTTCCTGCGTAAAAAAGACAGTAGCATGGAGCCCCGTGGGGGCGTGTTTTGGGTTATTGCTGTTAGTCATCGCTTTGCTTTCGTTATCATGCTTTCTGGCTACGTGCCCGCGAGTGGATAGTTCCCGGCTCCAGCTGTAGTGGGGGGGCGACCGACCCAGGCCCTGTGTTCGTGTCGCGGTGCCCGTGGGGCATGGACCGGAGGGGTGCTCCTATAATGGGCCTAGGTCGCGGAGCCTTTGAGCGACTAGGACAGAAACACTCGCGAGGGCGCTCGGCTGCCCCCCCCCTCGCGAGGCTTTGCACAAGAGAAATCGAGTCAGGAGAGTGAAAAGGCGGAGAACCATAAGTCAGGGTCGGTAACACCTTCAATAAAACTTTGGAAAGCAAAATGAACGAACCAAGCGCGGAAAGCAAATGAACAACCCAACTGCGGAAAGCAAATGAAAAAGCCGCGTCCGGCACCTAATCTAGTCTTCGACGTCTTCTCACCAGCGCGGAGCTAAGTGCAGCCACTGGGCGTGGGAGGGAGCCCCAAGGCCTGAGGCCGGCGCTCCTGAGACTCCGGGGCGTGTACAGCCCCAACTCATTATTACGTGAGAGTGTCACGGGCGGCGAGCTTCACAGGCGTTGGCCTTCTTCACAGGCTCCGGGCCTTTCTCGGGAGAAGCGAGCTTCACAGGCATTTGCCCTCTTCACAGGCTCTGGGCCTGTTCCAAAACGCGACAGCTTCACAGGCAGTCGCCTTCTTCACAAGCTCTGGGCCTTTTCCAAAACGCGACGGCTTCACAGGCAGTCGCCTTCTTCACAGGCTCTGGGCCTTTTCCAAAAAAGGATAATCTTCACAGGCAGTCGCCTTCTTCACAGGCTCTGGGCCTTTTCCAAAAAAAGGATAATCTTCACAGGCAGTCGCCTTCTTCATAGGCTCTGGGCCTTTTCCAAAAAGGATCTTCACAGGCAGTCCCCTTCTTCACAGGCTCTGGGCCTTTTCCAAAAAAGGATGATATTCACAGGCAGTCGCCTTCTTCACAGGCTCTGGGCCTTTTCCAAAAAAGGATTATCTTCACAGGCAGTCGCCTTCTTCACAGGCTCTGGTCCTTTTTAGGGGTAGAACCTCCGGAGGTGCTGGATGTTCCATGCGTTTTGGATCGACACTCCCTCCTGAGTCTCCAAGCGCGCGGAGCCAGGCCTAGAAACATGAACAACCTTGAACGGGCCCTCCCACGTGGGAGAGAGCTTGTGCAGTCCCTACCTCGAGGGTTCTGGGGCGGATGTTGCGGCAGTGATTTCGGCACAGTGCTTGTTGGTACCTCGCTGCTCGCAGCGCGGCTTCTCGGCGGCGTCCCTCCCCCAGCACGAGGTCCATCCCCCGCATGGCGTCCTGCTGCGCCTCGTCGAACGCCAGGACCCGTGCGGCACCACGTCTGACCTCGTGAGGGAGGACCGCTTCAGCTCCGTAGACCAGGAAGAAGGGGGTCTATCCTGTTGGCTTGGTCGCGGTGGTGCGGATGGACCACAACACGGACTGAAGCTCATCGTACCAACCTCTGCCGCAGGCCTCCAGCTTCTTCTTGAACGTCCTGGTCTTGAGCCCCCTCAGGAACTCTACATTAGCCCGCTTGGCCTGGCCGTTGCTTCGGGGGTGCGCCACTGAAGCGTAGCATATCTGCGTTCCAATGTTAGCATAGTATGTTTTGAAGAAGTTACTAGTGAACTGCGAACCGTTGTGTGTGATGATGCGGTTCGGCACCCCGAACCGGCTCACAATGCCCCTGATGAACTTGACCGCGGAACCCGCGGGGATGGTGCGGACAGCCTCCACTTCAGCCCACTTGGTGAACTTGTCCACGGCGATGTAGAGGTAGCGGTAGCCCCTGGCGTCTGAGGAAACGGGCCTAGGATGTCCAGCCTCCAGACTGCGAACGGCCACGAGAGAGGTATAGTCCACAGGCCTCCTGCCGGCTGATGGATTTGCTTGGCCTGGAACTGGCATGCCTCGCAAGCCTTCACCAGTTCGACGGCGTCGTTGAGTGCGGTGGGCCAATAAAACCCACTGTGGAACGCCTTGCCAACGAGGGTCCGTGATGATGAATGATGCCCGCAGTCTCCACCATGTATATCTTCCAGCAGTTCCCTTCCTTGCTCCCTGGAGATGCAGCGCAGGGATACATCGTTTGGTCGCTTCCGATAGAGCTCTCCATCCTTGATGTCGTATGCCGTGGCCTGCCGTGCCATGTGCTCTGCTTCCTCCTCCTTCTCCAGCAGGGTCCCTTGCGTTAAGTAACTCCGGAGCTCCATGATCCAGGACCTCTCCTGAGGCTCCATCGTCAGGAGCAGGCGTGCTCTTGAGGCCGGGCCACAGACCGGGGCTCCCGAGGCTGGCGGCTGGGGGAGCTCCTCCCGAGGCTGAGCCGTGTTTGACAATGACGGCAGGGCTGAGGGCTTGAGGAGTCGTTCCTCGAAAACGCCAGGCTCCTGAGGTAACCGTCTGGATGCTCGCCTGGTGATGTTGCCGGCCTCCTGATTGGTGCCACGGGGCACATGCTGCAACTCCAACCCCAAAAACTGCTTCTCCATCTTGCGGACCTCTGCAAGGTAGGCTTCCATGTGCTCGTCCTTCGGCTTGTACACCTTGTTGGAGAAATTCACAACGAGCTGTGAGTCGCCCTTGATGGTGAGGCGTTTCACCCCCAGGGCAGCCGCGGCCTTCAAGCCCGCTATTAGACCTTCATACTCCGCTATGTTGTTGGAGACCTTCTCACCTTGCTGGAAACAGACCTGTACAGCGTAGTAGAGCTTGTCCTGAGTGGGCGATATAAGCACCACCTCAGCCCCAGCGCCATACCTGGAGAACGCCCCATCGAAGTACATGATCCAGCCTTCCGGCGCTTCACTTCCCGGGGAGAGGGATCGATCCACGCCGGCCTTGAGGTCTGGTGCCTCCGTCCATTCTGCCACAAAATCTGCTAAGGCTGCTCCCTTGATGACTCTGGTTGTGCTGAATTCGAGCTGAAACGCTTGCAGTTCTATGTTCCACTCAGCGACCCTCCCAGCCGAGTGAGGGCTCCTGAGCACTCTCTCCAGGGGGTATGATGAGACGACCTTGATGGGGTGACCCTGAAAGTAGTGCCGCACCTTACGCGAGGCTACCAGCAGCACGAGGAGGAGCTTCTGAGGCATGGGGTACCGTGCCCTCGCGTCCCGCAACACCGTGCTGACGAAGTATACTGGGTGCTCAACGAGGTTGGGTGCGTCAGCGCTGGCGATGCCCTCCGAAGATCACGGCGCCTCCTGAGGCGATGAGGCCTCCGGAGGCTGGCCATCTGGGTGAGGGGCCCCTTCTGGCTTCGGTGCACTCCCCTGCAGCGGCTGACCCTCCCCAGTCGCGGTGGCGGTTTCTGCGGGCCTTCCTTGTTCCTGTTTTGCCTTGTCCCAGGCTGCTGCCGTGGTTTTAACTCGACGCTCCTCCCTAACCGCCACCAGGGCGGCGCTGGCGGAGTAGGGAGTGGCGGCGAGGTAAAGCACCAGGGGTTCTTGAGGGCGCGGAGCCACCATGACTGGAGGGCTGGTCAGGTATCTCTTGAGATCTTGGAACGCCTTATCGGCCTCTTCAGTCCATTCAAAGGGCCCCTTCTTCTTCATTAGCTGGAAGAAAGGCAGCGCTCGCTCCCCCAGCTTGGAGATGAAACGCCCTAGCGCGGTCACGCGCCCAGTGAGCTTCTGCATTTCTCTGAGGGTCTTCGGCGGGCTCATGTCCTCGACCGCCTTGACCTTTTCCGGGTTAGCCTCGATGCCTCGGTGGGACACGAGGAAACCCAAGAGCTTGCCCGAGGGGACTCTGAACACACACTTCTCTGGGTTGAGCCAGAGGCTCACTGCGTCGAGGCTCGCGAAGGTTTCCTCCAGGTCTTGTATCAGGGTCTTGGCCTCCCGAGACTTCACCACAATGTCATCGACGTAAGCTTCAACGTTCTTCCCAAGCTATGGGCCCAAGGTGATGTACATCAGCCGCTGAAAGGTCGCCCCTGTGTTGCGCAGCCCGAATGGCATGCATGTGTAGCAGTAGACCCCACACGGGGTCAGGAAGGCTGTCTTCTCGACATCTTCTACCGCCATCTTGAATTGGTGATACCCAGAGAAGGCATCCAAGAAGCACAGCAGGTCGCATTCTGTGGTGGAATCAATGATCTGGTCGATGCGGGGGAGCGGGAACGGATCCTGCGGACATGCCTTGTTGAGGTTGGTGAAGTCGACGCACATACGCTCCATCCCCCCTTTCTTTGGCACAACGACAGGGTTAGCCAGCCAATTCGGGTATCGGACCTCGCGAATGACCCCAGCGGCCTCTAGTTTGTGGGTCTCTTGGACAATGAAGGCCTGCTTTTCTATGGACTGCCGCCTTGCCCTCTGCTTCACAGGGCGCACGTTGGGGCACACGTTGAGGTGATGCTCGATTACGCTCCAAGGGATCCCCGCCAACTGGTCGGGCTCCCAAGCGAACACCTTCTTGTTTGCACGCAGGAACTTGATCAGGGTCTCCTCCTGCTCGGGCTCGAGGTTGGCGCCTATGGTGAAAGAGGCGTTGGTGGACCCATCCTCATCGACGGGTATCTGCTTGGTTTCTGCCTTGTCTTGGGTGAACAACTGTTTCTTCTTCGCAGGTGCAGCCCCCTTGGGCTCGGGGGTCTCCGAGTCGGCGGGCTGTGCCGACGCCGCCATCTTGAAGGCAAGCTTGAGCACTCGCAGCGCGTCCCCGGTGTCCCCGTGCATGGCGAGGACACCACCGCTCCCAGGCATCTTCATGAGGTTGTACGTCGGGTGCGTCGTGGGCATGAACTGGACCAACGCTGGATAGCCGAGGATGGCATTGTAGGGGAGGCCGATGGGGGCGATGTCGAAGTTGACTAGCTCCATGCGGAAGTTGTCGTAGGTGCCGAAAGTCACTGGGAGCCGGATCTGTCCCAAGGAGCTGGATGACCCGCCCCCAACGCCTGAGAAGGGTCGGCTGGGTTGCAGCCGTTCCAGGGGTATGCAGAGGAGGTTGAAGGCCTCAACCGAGAGCACGCTGAGGCCCGCGCCGCCATCGATGAGGGTTTTGGTGACGGCCACCTGGCAGATGGTGGGGGTGCACAGCATGGGGAGCGCGCCCGAGCAGGCCGAGTTGGAGGGGTGGTCCTCCGAGCTGAAGGTCAGGCCGGCCTTGGGCGCCACCCGGTCCGGGAAAGCCCCCTGGCGCGTGGAAGCGGCGTTGGCCCGGCGGATGAACGGCTTGACGTGGTGACTTGTAGGCGGCGCCTGCGAGCCGCCCAGATGGGCCGCGACGACTGGAGGTGTTGGTGCAGCGTGGTGGGCGAGGAAGAGGCGGCGGAGATCTTCCCAAGAGGCCACGGAGGCTGCCGGCAGGTGGAGCAGCCATGCGCGCGGAGCACCGGTGAGGGCCATGGGGAGCCAGTTGGCCATGACCCTATCATCACCTCCAACTTCGAGGATGGCCTCCTCGTACGCCAGCAAGAAGGCCAGCGGATCAGCCGCGCCGCTATGGCGCAGCGGCGTCGTTGGCTTGAACTTGTCCGGCCACCGTGCCCGTTGCAGGGCTGGGGCCAGGGCTCAGAGCCCCCAAGCCCCCGCGCTGGCGCCGGCGACCGGAACGGGCGACGCGCTACTCATCGCGAGGCAGGTCGTGGCGGTGGCGGAAGGGAAAACTCCGGCGCACCCCTACCTGGCGCGCCAAATGTCGGATTTAGGGTTTCGGCAGACCCTTGAGGTTCGAACACTGGGGTGCGCGCGGAGATTACGCCTTCTACCTACGTGCACCCCTCCGCCTCGCAAAGATCTAAGCTATGGAAAACACAGCACAAGAGACACATGGTTTATACTGGTTCGGGCCACCGTTGTGGTGTAATACCCTACTCCAGTGTGGTGTGGTGGATTTCCTCTTGGGCTGATGATGATGAACAATACAAGGAAGAACAGCCTCGCGAGGGTCTGTTCTTGGCCGGGGCGATGAACTCTTAGGAGGAGTTCAGTCGCCCCTCTCTGTCTCTCTTTCTCTGATCTGATTGCCGATCGATCTCTCTCTACCCTGGGGGTGGCTAATCCTATTTATAGGCAAAGGCCCTGGGCCTCTTCCCAAATATTGAGCGGGAAGGGCGCCAACAATTGGCCATTTTGAAGGGGAACATATGGTACACTTATCCTGACTAAAGTTGGTCCTCGCCTGCCAAAGGCTCTGGTGGTGACGCTGGCTTGGGATCCACAATGACTTCTTCCTTGTCGCGGGGCTGGTCTTGGTCTCGTTGCACCGAAATGGGTGCCTTTGCTTGATACTCCCGCCTGCGCTTGCTCCCTTTGCACCAAAGAGGAAAGGGAGGACACTGTGCGGGCTGGCGCCCGCCTGGCGCCCTTGGTCGTCATGGCTTGCGTCATGGGCACCTCGTGAGGTACCCCGCCTTGATCTCTCCGCCTCCTCGTGAGCCAGCCTGATGAGGCCGTGCCTGAGGAAGCTCCGTGTCGTCCGCCCCGCGAGGCTTGGCCCCTCGCTAGGGTGTTGGGTCCGTGTTGATGAAGATGGGCCGTGCTGGGCCCCCTTTTGAGCCACGCCGCAGGACGCAGGCAGGCAAGTATGGGGACCCCCGTTCCCAGAACTCTGACAGGAATGAGCAACTCGCACAATTCTACGACAAGGGTTATATTAACAAACAGGATCACAGGCACCTTACAAGCCCCCACGGGGCGCGTCTTTGATTCCTCGCAGGGAACAGATCCTAAAAGGACGCTAACTACACATGCTCCTGCAAAAGGCGCCATCATCCTAGATCTACCACGATGGAGGTAAAACCCTACTCCTGCTTGATTAATATTGATGATATGGGTAGTACAAGAGTAGATCTACCACGAGATGAGAGAGGCTAAACCCTAGAAGCTGGCCTATGGTATGATTGTTGTTGTCCTATGGACTAGACCCTCCGGTTTATATAGACACCGGAGGGGGCTAGGGTTACACAGAGTCAGTTACAATGGGAGGAGATCTACATATCCATATTGCCAAGCTGGCCTTCCACGCCAAGGGAAGTCCCATCCGGACACGGGACGAAGTCTTCAATCTTCTATCTTCATAGTCCGACAGTCCGGCCAAAGGTTATAGTCTGGCTATCCGGACAACCCCTAATCTAGGACTCCCTCAACGGAGCTGGGCCCCCACAGGCGGTGTGGGGCCCTCCAGGGGTGTCGTTGTGCCAACTCCGGGCGGCGCAACGACCTCCAAGACACCGACGCCGGCGACCACTGCGCGCTTTTCCCATCGTGTGTGCGACGAACAACGTTCATGTGGTATGTATTGTTTTTCACAGATGCCTTTTGGGTTGAAGAGTGCTGGCTCAACGTTTGCAAGAGCAGTCCAAATTGGTTTTGAACCCCAGCTCCATAGAAATATGGAAGCATACATGGATGACATAGTGGTCAAAACCAAAGACAGGGCAACTCTTGCGCAAGATCTGGAAGAGACATTTTCCAACCGGCGCAAGATCAACCTCAAGCCGAACCCTGAGAAGTGTGTCTTCGGCATTCCGTCCGGCAAGCTTCTCGGGCTCTTTGTGTCGCAGCACGGGATCGAGGCAAACCCAGAGAAAATCAAGGCTATTGAGCAGACTGAGGCGCCCAAGCAGATCAAGGATGTGCGTCTCATCTCCAAGTCCGCTGAGCGTGGCATTCCTTTCTTCAAAATCTTGAAGAAGGCAGGCCCAATGGAGTGGACCCCAGAAGCGGAGGCCGCATTGCAGGATCTGAAGAAATACATTTCCTCCACGCCAATACTGGTCACGCCTAAATCACAAGAGACATCGCTGTTGTATCTGGCGGCGACGAATCAAGTGGTCAGCGTCGCACTGGTGGCACAGAGGGAGGTCGGCGAAGAGGCAGTGGCGGCGGCAAAACCAGCGAATGGAAAGACAAAGAGGCCCCCAACAGAGTTTGATACCACCAAGGTTGTGCCCGCGCAGTCTAGTGAGGTGATGCACCACCTGGTTTACTTTGTCAGCTCCCTCTTGCTGGGAGCTAGGTCGAGATTCTCCGGTGTGCAGAAATTGCTCTTCCGCCTCCTTATGGCCTCGAGGAAGCTGCGTCATTACTTCCAGGCCCACGAGATCACTGTCGTCACCCGCCTCTCGTTGCAACGAATACTGCATAACCTAGATGCGACCGGAAGGATTGTGGAGTGGGCCCTGGAGTTGTCAAGCTTCGGGTTGAGGTTTGAAAGTACCTCGACAATACAGAGCAGAGTCCTGGCGAAGTTCATTGCAGAATGGACCTCAACGTCCGACGAAGAAATCCAGGAGACCACTCTCCCCGGCAAGGGAGCAGATCGCGATTGGGTCATGTACTTTGATGGGGCTTTCTCGCTGCAAGGCGCGGGTGCCTGTGTGCTGCTTGTCGAGCCCACCGGAGAGCACCTCAAGTATATAATCCAGATGCACTTTCCTATGGAGATGTCCACAAACAACACTGCTGAGTACGAGGGGCTGCTTGCCGGTCTCAGGATCGTGGCAGACCTCGGGGTGAAGAAGCTCATCATCAGGGGTGACTCGCAGCTTGTCGTCAGACAAGTCAACAAGGATTACCAGATACCATTGATGGAGGCCTATGTAGATGAAGTGAGGAAGCTGGAGGAGTGCTTTGACGGTATCCAAGCGGAGCACGTTCCCCCAGCGGAGAACAACATCGCCGATTACCTGTCAAAGCGCGCTGCGTTCAAGCTGCCTGTGGAACGAGGTACATTTTTGCTCCAGTCAACTCAGCCATCCGCTGAACCATCAACGGGGCAGAACAAGTGGAGGAAGTCAGGACCCGACAAGTACTTTCCCGCCGAGCCCCCTGGGGCTGCCGGCAATGATGTTGCCGTGCACACTGAGCCTGCCGAAGAGCAACTGGCTCCGGCAGGGCGACAAGCCCTGGCCGTAGAGACAGTCGCTCCCATGGTGGAAGAGATGCCTTTGGTCCTTGCCGTCGAGCCCCAGGCTCCGGCATGGGCGCATCATACCGTTTGACTCCTCCAGACAGGGCAGCTTCCTGAGGAGCAGGAAAAAGCGGAGAAAGTAGCCCATCGGTCCGCCCTATACTAGTTAGTCGATGACGTCCTGGACAGGAGGAGGCCGAACGGTGTGAAATTGAAGTGCATCCCCGGGGAGGAAGGACTGGAGCTGTTGGCAGAGATACATGGAGGCATATGTGGCTCCCACATAGGGTCGAGGGCCCTTGCTGGCAAGGCGTTCTGGCAAGGTTTCTTATGGCCCACCACCCTCCAGGATGCGGTGGCACTAGTAACCAAGTGTGAAGCGTGTCAGTTCCATTCAAAGAAGCTTCATCAATCAACTCAAGCCCTTCAAAAAATCCCACTCTCCTAGCCATTCTCGGTCTGGGGGCTCGGTATACTGGGCCCTTTCCCCCGCACTATCGGGGGCTTTGAGTACTTGTACATTGCAATCGACAAGTTCACAAAGTGGCCGGAAGTGGAAGCAGTGAGAAAGGTGACTGCTCAGTCGGCCGTCAAGTTCTTGAAGGGACTGGTCTTCCGTTTTGGTGTGCCAAGCAGGATTATCACTGACAACGGCATGCAGTTTACGAGCCATGTCTTCATGCAGTACGTTCAAGACCTCGGTAGCAAGGTATGTTTTGCTTCCGTGGCACACCCACGGAGCAACGGCCAAGCGGAGAGGGCAAATGCTGAAGTGTTGAGAGGCCTGAGAACGAAGACCTTTAACAAGTTGCACAAGAGTGGAAGGCGCTGGATTGATGAGTTGTCGGCGGTTCTTTGGTCGATCAGGACGACACTGAATCGAGCCACCGGTCAGACACCCTTTGCCCTAGTATATGGGGCGGAGGCAGTTCTCCCCACGGAACTCATATACGGGTCACCTCGAGTGCTCGCATATGATGAGCTTAAGCAAGAGCAGTTGCGGCAAGATGACGCAATGCTCCTTG
Source organism: Aegilops umbellulata (assembly GCA_032464435.1). Lineage (NCBI taxonomy): Eukaryota > Viridiplantae > Streptophyta > Magnoliopsida > Poales > Poaceae > Aegilops > Aegilops umbellulata. Next base: position 110,600,154 of record CP136056.1, on the reverse strand, counting down.
AGGAAGATCATCTTCGGGCGGTCGTGAGAGCAGCACACTACCAGCAAGTCTTGCGCCGCTACCATAGCCGCAAGGTTCATGCCCGAAGCTTTGAGCAAGGCGACCTTGTTCTTCGGCGTGTTCAGTCGGCCAAGAATTCCAACAGGTTGACGCCAAAGTGGGAAGGCCCTTATCGGGTAATACGAGTCACCAGGCCCGGCGCAGTCCGCTTGGAGACCGAAGATGCTGTCCCACTGAGCATCTCCTGGAACATCGAGCATCTTCGCAAGTTTTACCCATAAGGCACGGCTTGCCGGGTGTCCCAGCAAGCCACCTTTTGTACAAGCTTTGCTGGCAAGGCATGTAACCCTTTATACAAATCCAGGCGCAGACCCTGAGCATAAATAAATGAAGCGCTGGCGCCCTAAGTTAGCATGCATGCTAGGTCGAGCCTCTTCCTTGGTTAGGGTTGATAGTGCTTAGCGGCGACTAACCCCTAGCCTAGAGGTCAAGTGCCCGTCTATCTATTTCTTTTCTGTCCTCCTTTGGTTCGCAGGGCACAGGAGCACTTCTGTTGAGCTACTTGGAAGAAAGGAAACTGACCAGCGTCCCGACCCCGGCAAACTAGAGTTGCCGGGGGTTGCAAACGCAAGGATCCAACCGCGGCAAGACAAGGTTGACGGGGGATGCGGATCCAAATAAGTCTTTCGTCCTCTATCATGCATTTCGGAACGGAACTGGGATATGTGAAACCTCATTTTATTTCTAGGCCACCGTGCTCCCCTTTTCTATACCCAAGGATTATCTCCTGGGCCCGGATTTTGTTGTAGTCGCGGTGGCAAGGAAGTAGAATGAGGGGCCTAAGCCCGCTTCATCCCTGCCTTCGCCAAGGGCGCGAGAATGGTCGAGCGAAGTGGGGGGGGGGACGGCAAGGCTTGTTGCTAGGCGAAAAATGTTTATCTTAAATTGTAACAAGGATTCGCTCCTTGTCGCGGGGTCTACCCACGGACGAAAAACCCGACAAACATCCCTTTTTCATTAAGAACATCCCACACAGGTATAGTCTGTACGGAATGAAAAACATGAACAAAGGGGATTACAAGTTCTAAATTTAACAAAGGCTCGAGGGCTTACAAACTAAAAAAGAGATAAGATGCCCGTAATCCCTTTCTTGCCCCTCTCCTCATGAGGCAGGTCAAGGAGGTGAAAGGGCAAAAGGGGCGCCTTGGCGAGCTACGAGCAGCAGAAAGCACCTAGAGAACACCTCGGTGGCCGCCCACGGATAGGCCGGTGATGACGGTGCCCGGAAAGGAGCTGGAAGACGAGGCAGAAGGACCGGCAATACGCGATGAAGGCGTCAGTGCCCACGTACTCCGAGTTGACGGCCTTGCCGCCCACCCTCTTCCTCTTCCACAGCCTCCCGACGCCAGCCGCCCAAGGAGACAGCCCCGAGAAGTTCAAGGAGCTGGCTCCACTCCTGGCAAAACTCTGCCGGAGGAGCGGCCAGGTGCCGATGCTGCTGCTGCCGCACCCGCCAAGGCGCGGGGCGTCCGACACCTAGTCGGACTGGTCCCCGTCATCTGCCCCGCTGTCCTCCTCATCACTTTCGCTCAAGGAAGAGTTTCCATCGTCAGAATCTCCGTCGGAGTAGCTCTCCATGCAGCACTTTAGGTGAGTCCCGAAGTCTCCGAAGACCTTGACGGAGAGCAGGCCGTCCTGCATTAATTTTAAGTAGAGGATGAGCCCCGCCGTCAGGCTGTGGATGCGAGCGAACATCTTCCATCGACGACGGAGGTACATGACCCGAGGAGCCGCGAAGTCGATGTCGACCCGCGTGCCCCCATTCCCATAGCCCCTCATGTGCAATCTGAGGGATTGGGGAGGGTCACGCTCCATCTCTCGAGCAAACGGGCGGGGCAGAAGACGAAGACGACGACGTGGAGGCCGGCGCGGCCTGATGAAGAACTCGTGGGGCTGGTCTCCAACATGGCCTTCCATCGGAAAAGGAATTATTGGCGGGGGTGAAGCCGGCGTGCCGCCCCGTCCTCCTCTTCCCCGAGCACTACGACCTCTGCCCCAGCCTCGCCCACGGCCTCGCTCCCTCCCCCTTCCCCTTGCGGCCGGCTCCACCACCACTGGCTCAGGAGGGGAGGGACACACTGTCGAGCGGCGACCCTCGCCGCCACCGACGAGGGGCAAGGATTCCCTTTCTCCATGGCGTGAAAGGAAGAAGCGGAAGCAGGAGGAGATAGATGACAGAAGAGTGCGGGATGCCATCCCCCCTTCCGCCTCCTTATAAAGGGGCGGGGTCGGGGCTCGGCCACCCCGCTCGGCCAATCCATCCAATAGGGGCGCACGGAATCGAGACCGACCCGCTTCCCCAACCAGCGACGGCCCGGTTTCCCGCCTCCACCACTTGCCACCCCTAGCGCATGGAGTACGCGTGGCGAACGTGCAGAATCACGGGGACGGGTGAAGCGACCTCTCCCCACCCCGTGGTCGTGGGGTGTGGACGCCTAGAAGACCGCAACCCGTCCCCGCGTAGTAAACAAGCCGCGCCTCCACACCTCCCTCCTTTCATGGGGAACGCGCGAGCTGCCCATTTACTTTGATGTGACGCATGCGTGCAGGAACCGCCCCGTGCATGTCGCCTACCTCATGCGCGCCCCTCCACGTCGCGCCTTCAACACAGGTCGTGGGAAGCGCGACGCGCGAAAAGTTTCACCGCGGTAAAAACTGCCCCGCCTGCCCATGCACCCTTTTTTAGCCTGGCCCAAGAACATGTCGCGCCTTTCTGAAGCCATATTCAATATCAGATGAGGGTTAGAAGACAATGATCCTCGGTAAGACCTTGTCAAGGAGAGCCACGACACCCCCAGCAAGATCCTTGCCAGGAACGACAGTGCGCCACGGCAAGGCTCTTGCCGGGCCACCCGGCAAGGCCCTCGCCAAGGGCATGAGCAGGGCCACTGCTAGGCCCGCACCAACCAAGTTTCCACCGTCATTCACATGCAGCTGCTAGTCCAACCAGCTGGGCAGGCATCAGCATGGCAACATGCAGCTTCCGGGCCAACTCAGCAAGCACATGCGTGGCGGCATGCAGATCTTCGTGAAGACCCTACCACCGCGCCACCTCAGCTTCGTGCCTGCCAACATGGCGCCGCACACATCGCTAGCCAGGGTGCGTGTCGAAGTGAGGAGGTGCGGTGACGGACGGGATGGGCCTCGCCCCCTTCCCTGATAAATCTAGGGGACACCTCAACGGTGCATTAAATGCAACTTGTCCTGTAATACGAGCGATAAGCTCTCAATACTGTACGCCTTTCCACCTCCTGTATGCCACCGTGGCAGCCCCTTTCGACTATAAAAGGAGGCCCATGGCATACTGGAGAAGGATTCGGCTCTTTTGAACCACCCACTCACCATAGCTAGTTCGAGACCTCAAGAACTCTCTTAAATACACCCACCAAAGCAGGACTACGGTTTTATGCATCCTCGCGGCCCGAACCTGGGTAAACGATCCTTGTGCTGATTACAAATCCTGCTCTTCTCGCAACCCTGTGCCCCGGACACCGTAGTAGGGATCTTTGTGATCCCATAGGTCGTTCCACACCGACACACACGCTTGGAATGCTTAGTTGCTCCGCCATTTTTATACTTAAATCATTCAGACTATCGAGATGTAATAAGAAGTACCTTTTAGTTTGATTATCAAAGACACGGTTTTACAGTCTCCTAACTGATTGTTGTTGCTTATACATGTGTTTAAAATCCCCCAGTGGGTGGCTTAGCTGAGAATCCATTTCGCCTAAGTTTCTAAAACAGACTCCGAGTGAAGAGCAGGCCTCTTACTTGGAGACTTAGCCACGAATCTGATTCGCCTAAGTTTGAAAAATCCTACCGAGTGAGTTGCAAGCCTCTCACTCGGAGGCTTAGCTGCAGTTCCGTACTCGCCTAAGTTTGAAAAATCCTACTGAGTGAAGAGCAACCCTCTCACTTGGGGGCTTAGCTGCAGTTCCGTACTCTCCTAAGTTTGAAAAATCCTATCGAGTGAGGAGCAAGCCTCTCACTCGGGGGCTTAGCCGCGAATCAGAGTCGCCTAAGTTTGAAAAATCCTACCGAGTGAGCTGCAAGCCTCTCACTCGGAGGCTTAGCTGCAGTTCCGTACTCGCCTAAGTTTGAAATATCCTACCGAGTGAAGAGCAAACCTCTCACTCGGGGGCTTAGCTGCAGTTCCGTGCTCGCCTAAGTTTGAAAAATCCTACCGAGCGAGGAGCAAGCCTCTCACTCGGAGGCTTAGCTGCAGTTACGTACTCGCTTAAGTTTGTAAAATCCTACCAAGTGAAGAGCAACCCTCTCACTCGGAAGCTTAGCTGAAGTTCCGTACTCGCCTAAGTTTGAAAAATCGTATCGAGCGAGGAGCAAGCCTCTCACTCGGAGGCTTAGCTGCAGTTCCGTACTCGCCTAAGTTTGAAAAATCGTACCTTGTGAAGAGCAACCCTCTCACTCGGGGGCTTAGCTGTAGTTCCGTACTCGCCTAAGTTTGAAAAATCCTACCAAGTGAAGAGCATCCCTCTCACTCGGGGGCTTAGCTTCAGTTCCGTACTCACCTAAGTTTGAAAATTCCTACCGAGTGCGCAGCAAGCCTCTCACTATGAAGCTTAGCTGCAGTTCCGTACTCGCCTAAGTTTGAAAAATCCTACCGAGTGAGGAGCAAGCCTCTCACTCGGAGGTTTAGCTGCAGTTCCGTACTCGCCTAAGTTCGAAAAATCCGCCTGAGTGAAGAGCAACCCTCTCACTCGGGGGCTTAGCCGCAGTTCCATAATCGCCTAAGTTTGGAAAAATCCCATCGAGCAAAGAGCAATCCTCTCACTCGGGGGCTTAGCCGCAGTCCTGTACTCGCCTAAGTTAAACATACTCCAAGTGAAGAACGATTATTTCACTCGGAGACTTGGCCACCTGTTCTGTCCTGGTCCCCAAGGACGACAAGGTGCAGGTCAACTGCGACCTTCTCCTCAGAGCTGCGCCATAAGTATAACGTACGCTCCGTCCTGGTCCGCAAGGACGACGAGCTACGGATCGACTGTGACCTTCTCCTCAGAGCTGCGCCACAAGTATAACGTGTGCTCTAGCCTGATCTGCAAGGATGATGAGGTGCATGCCGACAATGACCTTCTCCTCGGAGCTGCCACACAAATACAAACAAGAACAAAAGCCTATTCCGAGTGAAGATTCAAGTTCTGCATGGAAATAAAGACAAGCATATTCAAGTTCAGATAAATCCCACGAGGTTCCAGACCGCGGATTAAAGTACTCGGGCTTCAGGCCCGAAGGAGTTCAACGGTTAAAAAACCACGAGGCATACCGAGGAAAATTTAAACAGATCATAAAAGAGTTTATTCACTCTGCAGGAGGAGGGCTCACAGGATCGACGAACTCAGCCAGGTCGGTTCCATCAGCAATCCGAGTAGCAGCAGCAATGAAAGTCTCCATGAAGGACTGGAAGTCAAGCCTCTTGGTGTTGGCAACCTTGATCGCTGCTAGCTTCTCCTCTTTGGCTTCCTTGCAGTGAACGCGAACTAGAGACAGAGCCATGTCAGCACCACACCGAGCAGAATACTTCTTCCATTCCTGCACTCGACCGGTGATCTCATTGAGTCGAGTCATCAGAGACTCGAGATCATTCTAGAGCGTCGCCCTTGGCTAGAGCGCTATGTCGATCTGCGACACCACAACCTTCAGTCGAGCGAGGTAGTCGACGACGTTAGCAAGACGAGATTCCAGTTGGAGCACATTCAGGGCAGCTTCATCCTTGACAGGGGAGTTGATGGGGTCCAAGCACGTTTCAATTTGACCAGTCTCTGCCTCGAAGTTTTGACAGAATTCTGCGCTCACAGAGAAGCAATGAGTCGACGGTTTTACTACTAGTCTACGAAAGAAAATCAATCAGATGAAGACAAATACCTTCAAGCATGAGGAATAACTTCTTGGCGAGTGCTCCCAGATAATTCTCCAGCTCGTCTCTCTTGCGGGAGATGTCTTCCACCTTGTCAGTCAGGGTCCCTTTGTCCTTCTTCAGTCGAGTCACCTCTTTGTTGGCATCATCAAGGGCAGCCTTCAATTTGGTGTTCTCTTCCTCCAGCTTTCCGACTGAGGCCATCTTCTGGTCGGCGAGTGCCGTTTTGTCTTCTGCCATTTTTTGTGCAGCCACAAGATCAGAATCCTTCTTCTCCAAGGCTTGTCTCATTGTATCTACAAATAATAACTTTTGAGTTAGAAAAAGGAAGGGAAAGATAGCAGGAGAATCAGTCGACAAGTTTTCCATACCAGCAGCATCATCCTTAGCCTTCTGTAGATTCGTCTTGGCCAACTACAGATCAAGATTGAGCTGGATTTGCTTCTGCTCCAAGTCAGCAAACCGAGCTCCAAGTTCACAAGATTTTTGTGTCAAAGGATAGTCAGTCGACAGATGCAAAGATTGGTTGCTTCCGAGTTCAAAGAGTTCTAAGACTACTGCCGAATCAAACATTCAACAGTAGTCTCGGGGACTACACCCAGTGGGTGCACTTAGCGTACCCCCACTGGTTTTACTTTTCAATTGACTTGGTCCGTCCAGTCGAAAAAAAATTTATTTGATTCTCAGACCATAGTCGACTGATTGCAGTCGACTACGGTCTTGGGGACTACACCCAGTGGGTGCAATCAGAGTTCCCCCACTAGTTCAAGTTCCACTCAACATGATCTGCTCAGAACGAGTGGAAAAATTCTGTTCAAAGACCCCCGCCGAATCAAACATTGGACAGTGATCTCGGAGACTACACCCAGTGGGTGCATTCAGCGTGCCCCCACTGGTTCAAAGATTCAATCGCACAACCTAGTGGACTCAAGAAGAAAAACTATTCACCAGAAATTGAAACACCTAGTGGGTGTACAGATGCAAAGTGCAGACTAACAAGTAGATGCACAGTAAAGTTTTCAGGTACCATATCCTAACAGAACAAGCGTCAAGCTAGAAGATCAGTCAGAAATAAGCTAACCTGGACGTTGGTCTGGAGTGCTAAGCTGGCATCATAAGCAGCTTGACTAGCCTCGTGAACCACTTTCATCTGCTCCATCATGATGCCTGCCTGGCGTATAGCTTCCTTGGCAGCACTCACCTGGTCCTCTGGGACGTGATGGGCGGTGAAAAGTGAAGACGGTGGATCAGCTGGAGACTGTGCAGTCGACGCTGAAGGCTGTGCACTTGACAATGGAACAACAAAAGTAACAGAAGCCCGGTTGATGTCTCTGGACTGCCAAATCACCGGTTCCTTCACTGGCGTCGACTGAGGCGTCTTGCTAGTTGATGTTTTCCGGCTCGAAGTCCTGCTCCTCCTTCCCGTGGGCGTCAGTGGCACATCCTCGTCGTCGTCTAGAAGTTCAGTAACATTCGGCGGAGCTTCAAAGGAATCAATTGCAAGAGTCCAGTCGATCGTCAAAATGACTGATAAATTAAAGACAAAATGGCAAGAGTTATACCCGCGTTGGATGTGACTGCGTCTTCCATCTCTTCATCATCATATTTGTAAACAGAAGTCCCTGAGGTAGCAGCACTGCAAATTTCAAAATTCACTCGGTCAGGCCTTTCGAGGTGAATCGACCAAAGATCAAGTCATGCCAAACTAAGAAGTCGAATTCAAATATTACCCAGAAGCAATGGGGACAGCCACTTTGATATTGGGCAAGGCCTTCCGAGGTTTTAACGGCGCGACTTTGGGCTACTTAGGAGCCTTCTCAGTCGGCATAGGAGAAGACGGCCGAGTGCGCTTTGAAGTCTGCCCAGTCTATGCAGTCGCTTTGCCATGGATACTTGCTGGGTCATGGGTATGCTTGGATCGCCTTTTGGCGTGAGGGGGGAGTCGACTTCCTCACCACCCCTTGAGTCGTCACTCTCATCGTCTTCCCTCCATCAGAATGCCAATCGTTGTTGTCAGCCCCGCTTGCCTTTCCCTCTGGCTCCTGCTCCTGCTCCCTGTTGGTCATCGAATACATCTCGGTATAAATCTGCAAGACACAGAGTCGACCGGGTATCTGTCGGTTTCAAAAGTAATCGCAGGTCAGAACAAAAAGACACTCGAAAGGAAACACTCGGACCTTGTCTGGTTCATTGATGTGGTCGAATGGACGGACCCTCCTAGACCCCTGGGGTTGTCCTTGTTGCCAGTGATGCCCTGCAAACACTGCGCCACCGTCTCCTCATCGACTTCTTCCTGGTGGATCCGGGTGCTGTCTTCAATACCCGAGTACATCCACATGGGATGATCGCGGGCTTGGAGTGGCTGGATACATCGACCGAGGAATACCTCTAGCAAGTCCATGCCAGTCACACCATCGCGGACAAGTTGGACTACTCGATCAACTAGCATATTCACCTCCACTTTCTCAGCTGGAGTCACTTTCAAGAGGGAGGGTTTCTCAACTCGATCCATGGAATATTGGGGAAGGCCAGTCGACTGTCTAGGAGTCGGCTGGTCCTTGCAGTAGAACCAGGTCGACTACCAACCTCTGACTGACTTGGGAAGAATCATAGCTGGGAAAGTGCTTTTACCCCTCATATGGATTCCTAAACTTCCACACATCTAGATCACGTGTGTCCTCTCATCACTCAGATTAGCCTTTTTTACAGACTGAGAACGACAAGTGAAAATGTGCTTGAAGAGACCCCAGTGCGGTCGACAACCCTAGAAAGTTTTTGCACCTAGACACCAATGTGGAAGGTATGTGATGGTGTTGGGAGAGAAGTGATGAAGTTGGGCACACTCACCCTCTTGCGGCCGCGGCTCGGTCACGTCCTCCGGAAGCTGCCAGAGGCCGTGGGGAATCAATCCCCCTCCTCCGGATCCTCCAGATCCTTGTGCTGGATCATGGAGCGAATCCAGTCGGGCGGCAGGCCGGTTCTCGACGATGACCCTCCCCGGCTCGTCTTCTTGCCCTTCGCCTTCACCGACGCCTTCTTCGCATGCTCCAGCACCGCTGTCTTGTCCTTCGCCATCGTTGCGGGTTGCGCTCGGGCTGGGCGGCGGCGTCAAGGGAGGAGGCAGACACAGCGGAGAAGCAGAGGAGGAAGAAAGGAAATGGGGCGCACAGTGCAAAGACACCAGCCCAAACGCCTTATATGGGCTTGTTCCCCGAGTGACTGACTTTTGGGCCCAGGAAATCCTGCAACAGTCGCGCGCGTGGTACGTGGTGAAAAAGGTGGCGCGGGGATCGAGGCGCCCCTACCTAGTCCGCTCCGATTACCACGGCCCTCTCCACCCCACGCGCTTCCCCAAATTTTGAATCCCGCGAGATCCGGAAACGCAGAGCAGTGAATCATGCCGGAGATTTTATGCCATATCAACATTCAAAGCTTATCAACAAAGTTCACTCGACAACCTCTGAATGGATGAAGGCGACTGAAAATGAGGTTGGAGTTTTTTGCATGGTTCACCAATCCAAGTAAAATGCTTCGGAAGCATAAAAATTGAGTCAGAACCATCTCCAACTTCATCTCCACTCGGACCCATAACCATTCGGGGCCTAATGACGATGACATGTACCTAGGGTAGGGCAATGGACCTGATCTAAACACCCTTCCCAAGGACTCTGCCTTACGGTCAAGGACATTCAAAGGACAGAAAATTCAACTGACTGAAATCATCGTAGGATGCAACCCACTCGACTGTGAGTTCCACTTGGATAACTCAATTCCATTCGACCAGGGTATACTCACTCGACCATATCAGAAACCACTCGAAGTATAGACGATCTAAGGTCACTCTAAATGACAACGGTCAGACATTCACTCCGTAGCCTTAATGATCATTTATATGTCTTTAATACTGACATCACCAGTAACGTCTCCTCTTTATGTACATTGAACCCTATGTAACGGGGGATCGATGGGGTCCTGGCGCACTCTATATAAGCCACCCCCTCCTCTGGGACAAGGGTTCTCACCCCTTGTAACTTCACGCATAATCCAATCGACCGGCCTCAGGGCAGTGAGACGTAGGGTTGTTACTTCCTTTGAGAAGAGCCTGAACTCGTAAATCTTGCGTGCACAACTTCACCATAGCTAGGATCTTGCCTCCTTAAACCTACCCCCCATTCTACTATCAGTCTTAGAACCACGACAGCGAGCGCACCAAGGTGGTGGATAAAGTGTTTTCGCCAATGTGCTGGGCTAGGTTGGACATTCTTATTAAAAAATAAAAATGGAACAAAACTATTTACGATGTTGACTATGATTTGCATGGGTCCGCTGGTTGCAGAAAGAAAATGGTGGGAGAAAGAAGACTGGTCGCTATCTTTGCCTAAGAGTTATATCGACTGAATGTAACGACACTATCATAGGAAATAATATCATCCTGTTAAATCGTGAATTTAAAGAACTTGTGCATGAGCATTTAGCTTTATTTATTTACTTATTTATGTTTAGGGGACCATGAGCATGTACCTGGGCTGGATTCAAGTGAGAGCCTCCCTTCCAGTTAATTATGGGCTCCTCTATTGGGCCTTCATCAGTGGGATGCATGTTATCAACAAGTGGAAAATGTGTTCCATACGAAAAATAGTATGCGCTACGTACGGTACGGGGCACTAAAGGATCGGACCGTGCAACGACTTCCAAAACATTGTGTTTGTCATTCTAACAACACATTTATTCAACCAACAGACGAAATATACTACTGATTGTATATGAAAACAGCAGCAGCAAGCAGGGCTGGGGGTGCAGCAGAAGCAGTAAGCAGGCCAGAAGAGTAAAGACGCAGCTCTCTCTTCCAAACCAAGCATCATCCATCATTACAAAAGGGCTACCAAAAAGAACAAGTGTACGCATCAAACTAAATAAAGATCATACTACACCAAGAGTACACATCTAACTAACTGGCTCAGTTAGACGTTACTATTTATTAAGCTATGGAGATTGGCTGATGGCTTGAACCAGATGGGTGCCTGACGGGGGAAACTCCAGCCAGCAGGTCGAAGTCTGATACTTGCGACCCTCTCTTCTACTTTGGGCTGCAGCGCGTGGCGGCACGTATCAGGGTATGGTGCATGCAGAGACGCATGGTACGCTGTGTACACACAGTTTTTCCTGATGAACGAAACCGCGCTGCCATCATGATGCTTGCCGTCGGTTATCTCCTGGTTAATCAGATAATTCAGTCCAAGAAACAGAGAGCGTGTAGCAAGGCTACTTACCAACCTCCAGTAAAAAATTCCTACAGGCCCTGAGAAGCTGGGATCCTGCTCAAAGACCTTGTAGTGACTGTGATTGTATTCCGCGAAAAAACACGTCCGGTACGTGTGAACGATCATCAATCGTTCACCATCATCTGATCGAGCCAGGAACCACCTGCAACTATCATGCCGCTTTTCTTTGAAAGGTTCTGGGATTAGGAGGGGTAGGGACACCAGGTGGCCTACAACATCATATCAAGTTGGAGTCAAATAAAAAAGGGCTCTTAATGTAGTCAATCTTAAGAACAACACGTTATGAGCATGAATATGTTTTTAGTAAATGTTGACAGTAATATAAGCAAGCCATCATGATATCATAGGAACGTAACATACTGCTGTAACAGCCATTTGTAGCGACGACTGGAGTAGGCCAGCAATACGTCCAGCCATAGAAGGAGTCAACGGTGTAAATGAAGCCCTTGTGTTCAATGGCATCAGAGAACCATGGAGGATGTATGATCCTGCGATGGACGTGCATATTTATCCACTTACTGCAGTGACCTGTCAGATGGGCCTGACCGCGGTTGAAGAATGCAATTAGCCTAAAGTCTTTATAATTCACAGATCTTGTGGGCACTTGGTAGATTACAACCTTGAGCAAATCAAACTTGGTATCATGTTGGCTACTATAAGATTCCGAGTATTCTGGGCCGCGGTGCCAAAGCAGTGCAGTGTTAATCGAAGGAATGGGGATCAACCGCCGGGTGTAGACCTCCATGAGCATCCAGCTGCCACCACCATCGACGAGCACCATCCAAGACGTGTTCATGCCAACCCAGTACATACCGTTAATGTAGTTGAGGGTGACGGGAATCGGATTGCAGTCAAGACGGTTGATGCTCGCCACCCTATGATCATTATGCTGCATGAAACATCGTTTCTTAAGATCAGGAGGCATCAGGAAGCAAGGAGATGGCTTAAAAAGCTCCGGTCTGAGGGCTTTGAGTAAACGGTACAGCCCCGACGAGCACGCGATGAGCGGCAGGGTACTGAGATTGTCCACACGCGAAACAATGAGCTTGATTACCTCTGTGGGGGGCCAATTCCAGCCACTCTTTCGACGGACACTACTCGGTTCTGCCATAGTTAGTGCTTGGGTTTTGGAAGAGGGGGGTGGCGCCTTAGCGGCAATGGAAGATTGGATGATTATGTGCGGACAAGGACGGAGAAGCGAATATGTGCTGCGGGAAGTGGACAGGTGATGATGACTATGGCACGCCGCTTGACTTACGAGACACATACCGGCAACGTAGGGTCATATCGATGCCAAACAACTTGCTTGAGTGATCACATTACTAGTACTCCCTACAGTGCCTACTACTATGCCCTAACTTGCTTGACTAGAGTAGTAGTGGAGTAGGACTCTGCTCTACTACTAGCATCGGAGGATTAGTAATATATTCTATTCTAAAATAATTACAAACTTCAATGCCCGAGAGTGGAACGACTACGAACCGCCATCGGTGCTAACTCCAGTCCCCAGCAAACGTTCGTTGGAAGACGTGGAAGTTGCAAACGCCCGCGGCGCAGTTATAGTACGTGTGTAAGGGTGGCAGTTTTTTCAAATACTATGGCTTAAAACAGGCCACCGTCGGATGGAAATCTGACGGTTACGTGGGATTCTCCATCATTGAGCTCATGGCGAACAATCGCCAGATATCATTACTAAAAAAAGGTTAAAACACCCAAGGCTATAACTTGCACCGGCTGACCACTAACAATGATACTAACATAGTTGTAAAATGGTCAAGGACCGTGTCTACGTGGTGTTTGGAATTATATGCAAAAAACTAGCAAGATGCACGTGCATTGCACGGAACATCAAGATGCATTTTTTTACAAAACACTTGTTGTGATTGACCCATGCAGGAGTAATCCCATCTATAAAAACTAATGATATCTTGAGAATTTTATCGGAAACATGGTATCTCGATCATTTCATCGAAAAAATGATATCTCGAGAAAGATGATAGATAAGGTGAGGAGTAGTGGGGCGTGGTGGTGACTGGTGGTCAGACTGGGCAGAGGCATGGGGATGGACGGCGCCGGCAGCGGTCACCATGCTAGATTGTTCCAGAGATTTGCTTTTTTAATTGCTCGACAATGAGGTTGTGGGAGATAAGGATGAACGAGGCAAGGCCTTATCTGTAAATGTGGAGAGAGGTGCGGGTAACTTTTGTAAAATTGTCATAGTTTGCTTTCTATTCGTCAGATATAGATCGGACTTTCTATAGTATAAGATGGCAGGCACACCATCATCACCAACTCGGTTTTTCTCTACTCCTACTCCTATCTCTATCTCTACTCTTATAAAAAACCGATTTGGTGATGATGGTGTGCCTGCCATCCTCAATATGGACCGTCTGATCTATATCTGATGGATAGAAAGCAAACTATGAAAATTTTGCAAAAAGATACCCGCACCCCTCTCCACATTTGCAGATAAGGACTTCCCTCGTTCATCTTCGTGTCGCACGAGATAAGCAGCTCGTATAAATGCATCTTGATGTTCCATGCAATGCTTGGGTGTCTTGCTAGTATTACTTATCTTATCTATACTCTTATAAAAAACAGAGTTGGTGATGATGGTGTGCCTGCCATCCTGCAATATAGGACGTCCGATCTATATCTGACGGATAGGAAGGAAACTATGGCAATTTTGCAGAAAGATACCCGCACCCCTCATCACATTTGCAGATAAGGCCTTCCCTCATTCATCCTTATCTCCCACAAGATAAACTACTCATATAAAGGCATCTTGATGTTCCATGCAACGCACGGGCATCTTGCTAGTACTCCTATGAAAGACTCAGTTGGTGATGATGGTGTGTCTACCATCTGCCATTTCTGACCATTAGATCTGCATCTAACGGTTGTGATGTAAGTTGTGGCCTTTTGCAACAATTCCCACTTCACTACGCCAGTATACACAAATCCCCTTAGTATCTTTGGAGTGAAATAGAAGATATTTGTAGTCATATGTATATCAAACCTAAACTGTTTTCTTTCAAATTTGTGTATACGTATTATTCTATGTTGGATCCGTTGCAATGGACGGGCCCATTGCTATAAAGGTTTATCTCTTGAATCGTCCGCAACGAACACCTGGTGTACTGGTCCGGGCCGGATCCTTGCAGCGCGATGGCCTGAGTTTGAATTCGATTAAGGATGGATTTGTTTGTTTCTAACTTTCTGTTCAAATCTGTAGCCAGCCTGAAAGTAATGTACACTGTACTGACAGTCGAACCCACAGAGTACTTAGAATACAAGATTAAGGATGCAATTAACTTTTTATAGAGGGAGAATCATACACGCAATTAACTCAAATGGATTGGACGTGACTCTATTAATCTCCAACGGCAACCGACAAATTTTCTCCCGCGGGCCAGAGTAGGTTTCTCGGTTTGCATGCGGGTTTAACAGAGGGGTTTGATGGAGGCGAGGAGGCGTGTTCAGCTGGGCGTGCAGCGGGCGTCGCAGTACTATTCGATTTGACAGCTACTAGTATATTATAAAAAATAAAGAAGAGTAGTAGAGATAGAGACTAGGGAGGAGCACCATCTAATGCTTCGTGTGCTACTCATGCGCTCCATTCGGTAGCTGCAATGTCCCCTACAACCACTCCCTCTTGCGCTCCATTCGACGGGCACTGTTGAAATTTGGGGAGTGCACTCTCGCGACTGCTGGCAGCGATGACTTCACCGACGACGACCTATTCCCCAAACTCGGCAACCTCTTCCTCAACGACATGGGCGACAATCTCAACACCAACAGTGCTGCTCCCATTGCACCGTATGTGTTTCTGTTCTTCATGTTGGAAATCGTGGTAGAATTCATGTTTCTGTTCTAAAAAAAAGAATTCGTGTTTCTAGTCTGTGTCCTAGATTCGACCTGTTCATCTACTATGATAGTCCACATGATTAGTTTAATCTCTGTTACAGCCGTCATGATTTATTTTGTGCTTATTCAGACTAAATCTCGTAGTAACTTGCTCATATATTCAACTGGCGCACCGTCCCCTATAGCCACTCCCATTTCATGGATGGCCTAGTGGATGCCTCCAAGGAGCCCTTCGTCTACTGCTATGAGTGCCCGATGCTGTTTTGGGGCTTGCCGATGGAGCTCGTGCATCACCTCACGCAGGCGTCCGTCTATCACTACTAGCCCGCGGCAAAGAACATCAAGTATGAGACGTGCTACCCGTTCACCGTGCTGGAGTCGCTGGAGGATCACCGCCGCCTGCTAGTCTTGGAGGAGGACGGTAGCGTCTTCTTCTTGATCATGGGCACCAGCGAGGCCCACGTAGGCTGCCGCCCCGTCTCTGTAGTGTGTGTCAGGGGAGATGCCGCTGACGCTGACACTGACACGAGGCCGATGTATGGGTGCGTGCTCACTATTACCACCCTTAGGAGGTATGTGGGCGGAGACACTGGCTATGTCAAGCTGACTAGGACCGTGCCGAGCTAGGACCTTCCCGCCGATGTGGACATGGTAGACGCATGGCATGATTTGAACCCCAACAATGTGCACGGGGACTCCACGAAGGTTCACCTGGACATATGCATTTCCAAGTTAAATGTTGATCATTAGTCTTCGCTCAATGTAATCCGTTGTCTAAGCATGTGGAGACTTCCATGCATGATCTTTCTCGATTACCGCACATGAATAAAAGTGTACCCATTTATGGTTTAGTCTAGAATCTTCCATGTATGAAATTTTTACTACAGTACTGGTGAAAGACTTATGATGAACCATTTCTTACATCTCCTCTGCCCCTTCCAAGTCATCCTAATTTAATCCCTCCGTCTATGTGTATAAGGGCATTGTTAATACTTAATAGTATAGCCAACTTTTAACTATATGAAAGTGCCATGTCATCTGTAGCCAACATGTATATCAATCGATACTCAAAAACTAAAATTTAAAGACCATTTCTTGCAAAGCACAATAAGTGTTATTTCTTCACAAGTTTTGGATGCAGGTTGAATAGTTGAGCGCTTTTATTTGCAGAAGATACTTTTTTATCTATTTCACCTTGATGTTTGTGAGCTCTAGAGATGAAATAATATCCGAAGAAACCTATAGATACCCGTTACACATGATATGACCCCCACATACTTTGTCAAAATAAACAACTCCCCGATCAATCCATTTCACTGTTCCGTGCAACGCACGGCGACCTTACTATAGATTAGTACGACCAAAAATTATACTAACATTATATATAGTAAGATAAATGCTGATGCATGTCACCTAAAATTATACCATTGAAAACTATGTTCAAATACGAATCCAACGATATAGTTTTTGTTGACATGCACTAACATTTTGTCAGTTAAATCTTCAGTCAAATTCAATGGGGGACTAATAAACCACGACCGATGTAGTACTAGTGTAGAGGGCCGCGCTGCACGTGAGTGTCACCCCGCTTGTGGCACAGCAGTAAAGTCGTCATATCACAAAACTCAACCACTCCCAGTAATAAGTGGCCTGGTAAAATAAACGGACAAGCAACCATCACACCCCTCCGTCTTTTTTGCATTTCATCTCTCTGCATTTACTTTCTCTGGTTCATCTCGCACACTCGATCCCTAGTGTCCCTATCTACTACTCCTAGGGCCAGTTCTTTTGGCAGCTTAAAAAATAAGCCATCTCTTCCCCAGCTTTTCCCATAAGACTAGTCACAGTGGAGAGTAACATTAAGGTGCCTCACTCATTTATTTGGACTTCTAAACTACTAGTACCTCCGTCCTAGTTTATCCATCACCATTGTAATTTGTGCTAAAATTTGACCAAAGATTTAACTGATAAAATATTAGTGCATGTGACATATGCACGTACTTACAAAATGCGTACGGATACACAAGGTTTCCAAACTTTTCCTTTTACATACCTAATTAAAGACGCTAATAATTCCCGAACGTTCGGGATTTATCATTTCCATCACCATTGTAATTTGTGCAAAATTTTGACCAAAGATTTAACTGATAAATTATTAGTGCATGTGACATATGCACGTACTTACAAAATGCGTAGGATACACAAGGTTTCCAAGCTTTTCCTTTTACATACCTAATTAAAGACGCTAATTATTCCCAAACGTTCGGGATTTATCATTTGCGTCCCAAAACTAATGAGATCACCTTACGAAACTAAATTATATTCCTAATAAAAGCCACGACACTCGCAGGAGCTCTTGCCGCGCGCCACGAGTCCGTGGTGCGCGGCCGTTTCCTAGCGCGCCGACACAACGCCTCTTCCTCAGCCTCACAACTCGCGAGGTGCTGATTGGCGGCTTGCCAGCGGGCAAGCGCGATCTCGGTGTGGTGTTCTGGCACCAACAGGTACTCCTCCTTGCTGGAAGTGTGCACCTGGTCCATGTACCGTCAAGCGTAGATAAGGCGCTTGGGCCCACTGCACTCAGGGCTTTGGCACGGGCGTCCTCCGCCACCCTCACGGCCCTCGCACGAGCCTTCTGCCAAAGAGCCAATTGCCTGACTCTCTCGGACGTGACATAGGCCTGCCAGGAAGCTTGCCCCGCGGCGCGCTTCTCTTCCTTGGTCTTCATCTCGACCTCTATTTAGGCGCACTCTGCCGGAGGCAAAGCCTCCCACAAGGCGACATCCATTTCTTTCCAAAGCTCCTCAAGGATGGGTGCTCGGGGGGCGGCGCGGCGTTCTCCTCGTAGCGGGGATCCAACGCATCCTCCGACGCGCGTGTTGGCGAGATTGGGAGCGCCAACGCGTCCACCTCGTCGCGTCGCGGCGAGGAGCGAAACACCAACGCGTCCTCCTCGACTAGTGGCGGCGAGGAACGGAACGGCGACGCGTCCTCCTCGACGGGTGGCAGTGAGGAACGGAACAGCGACGCATGGCCGTCCGCGTGGTGTAGCGAGGGGCGCCTAGGTCTTGGGAGGGGGATGCCATGGTGGTCGACATGAGAGGGAGGGGGAGGAGATAGCGATGAACGTGAGCGTTCTTCCGAATGTCGTGGGAGGCGCAGTATTTATAGCGAGCAATGGCACACCTACGTAATATATGGATTGAGCTTCACTGACTTAACTAGAGGTCCAGTTGCATCACTGACATGTGGGCCAGATGCCTATGTTGCCCACATGTCAATGACCCAATGCACCTATAGTTAAGTAACTGAAGTAGCTATATGGGCATATTTGTTGGAGTAAATTACGGGTGAGGGAAGGGGTGGAAACATTGCTGGTCACAATGGATTGGACAAGCGCGGGGGAGGAGAGTCATGCATGCAGATTTTTTCCACACGGGGTGGAGTGGTGGGACTGCTGGAGGGAGAACAATAGTCAAGCAGGCGTTCAGATATCTAGGTGCACTAAATTACTACATGCGATGATTCAGGCTGGCCATAGTGGTGGTAATTTGGTACTCCCTACTTTCCGGTTTTTAGGGCTTAATCTGAAAATCTCTTCAACCAAGGTAGATGATGAATGGTGGAATTAATTCCGTAGTTTGCAAAAGTACTTAATTGGTACTCTCGTTTTTCTCAGAAATTTGTGTAAGCCAATGCATTAATTACACCACATACATTGCATGACCACTCCTATAAAAATCTTTGTTGGTGGTGATGGTATGTCTACCTCTAGACAACGTGAGCCGTTCAATCTACTTGGAACCAACGACTAAGATATGTGTGCATCGAGACATGGCCTTGCCACTGGAGGTACTATATATCAGATATTTACCCACCTCTGCCACTGTATAAAATACATAACTACTCATACCAGCCTCATTTCCTTTATGTTTCATCTCCTTGCATTCTTGCCAGCGACGGCGAAGGTTCCTGAAGATGGAGTCGATACTCTAGAAACCACTACAAAAACTATTCCACCGCCTCTATCTTGGTAAGAGTAGGTGAACTTTTTTAATCAAGCCCTTTAAACTAGAAGGGAGGTAGTGGTACTCTAATAGCTAACCTTGTTGTGATGACTAGATAGGACATGGCACACACCTGGACGGAGGAACTAGTCTGCATTGTGCATTTAAGTTTTGTCTAAAGTCAACGTACCTCTACTTTGACCAAACTTATAGAAAAATGTACATCAACATTCACAATGCCAAATCAATATTTTTATACTCATTATAATCAGTATTGTGGATATTGATATTTTTAGTATAAATTTGGTCAAAGCAAATGGTTGACGGAAGTAAGAAGGGCCAGAGGGAGTATCATGCATGCGGAGTAGGCAAAAAATTGCTCATTTATAGCCGGTTGAAGTCTCAAAGGGCGTGACCGCGCGAGGGAGGAGAAGGTCATGGGAGGTGACGCTTGAGGGATTTAAGTGAAGTTACATCCACGCGCCCGCATGGCGTGCGAACAGGCAAGAGCTATACTGTCAGGCCTACGATATGGGTCTAGTAGACATGACATCTAGTGGGTCCTGCATAGTACTCGAGAACTCTTTGGGGGCTTGCAGTCGTTTATCCACCGGGAAAGCCAACAACCCCACGTCGTTCGCACGCCCTACTCTTCCCCGTATTCTACCTTACAATAGTTTGCTCCTAGTCATCCCGTCCTTTCACATTACACCAGTTCAACTTCTCCTAACCCTCCACCAAAATCCATGGCCTCCCAAATCTCCATGGTCGCCGCTGAGTACCAGGTTAGAGCCATCACCGGCGATGAGTTCATCGTCATCTACACCCGTGGATCCGCGACGGTGAAAGCATGCCTTGCTCGCTTCCTGTGCATGTTCAACAGTTCAAAGGATGAGTGGGTTGTTGGGCTAGATGTTGAGTACACCACAGGCGTGGAAAACGAGAAGATTCTAAAGGAGGCAGAGAAGAAGAAGCCCACCGTGATCCAGGTTTGCGTACATAACGTGTGCTTGGTCTACCACATATGCCATGCCGACGTTGAGTGCTAGGATTTTAAGAACTTCCTCAAGGACGAAAGAGTGAAATTCGTTACTGTAGACTTTAGGAACGACAGGGATGTCCTAGGTCGGATAGGCCTCGTTGTAGGCCAGCCCTTCGATCTCCAGAAGGCAAGCTTAGTAGGAGTTCGAAGAAGAGTTCTTTGGAGACGAACATGCGAACTAGGACGTTTCCCAGTCAGAATGCATGTAGGGTTAAGGCAGATGGCATGGGTTCTACTTTTCAACGAAGATTTCTGTTGCTTGAGTTTATTTGGTATTCAGCCCTTGTGGAGTTATCTATGTAAAGACTTGACCATAATGGTCATAATTTGTGTAAGACGGTATGTATGGATGCAAGACTCTTGTTATTCAGCTTCTGTGTGTTCAGTGAGCATTGATCTCTAGGATCACTGTACACGTGCATTCGGTGATCACGACTTATGAGTCGGGGTCCCCACAGAGCTGGTATCAGAGCCATCCTGACTGTAGGAAACCTTAGTTAGCATGGACGTTAGTTAGAGTGAGACTATCTACAAAATTACCTATATACCTATGTTTTCTAAACATATCCCAAACATGGGTCATATCTCCTCTGTTGACCCTTCCCTTTCCACCTTTGTAGATGGCCGTCGTACCCGAGGACCTCCTGACCACTGGATTTCCCGTGCTTCTTGAGGACAGCCTCGAGAAGTGCCAGTTCATTCGAGTCCCCACCTTCTCCTATCACGAGCACTGGATCAACAGCACCAAGAAGGAGTATCACGTGGAGGTAGTCGTGAGGGCGAACGACTCTCCGACAAGCTGGTACTTTGAAGGACCCCAGATGGCGACCCTGCTCCTCGCCGTTGAGATCGCTACACTCAAGTCGCTGACTCGCCTTCGAGATCTTCTGCCAGAGATGGCAAGTGAGCCAGCCACTCGTTACCTGCCTTATCATAAGGAGGGTGATGACGAGAACAGCGCACCAGCTCCACCCATGGACGAGGGGATTCCCCTCCGTTTCCAGACCTACTTCATCTTGTGTGCTGATAGCCTGGCATAGCACTTCGCCTCGGAGTCGATGGAGCTTCGGAGGTGTAAGTGCATCTATTGCCCCTTAGTGATTTTGGTGTATTGAAGACTTATAGGTTAAGTATCTAATGTGTTTATGAGTGTACACAGGTCTATAAGTCTATGAGGAGTTTGATATTTACAGAGAAAGTCGACCCCTAAAAATGAAGTTCTTCGACTGAAGACTTTGATATTCTGAAGACTTTCTGAAGACTTTGAAAGTGAAGAAATTGGTGTGACCTTGAAGACTTGGTATTCATTCGAGGAACATGAAGTGTGAAGACTTTTGTTTTCGTAGTTTCATTTTCTCTTTCTTGAGTCATAGGAAACACCGTACTGTTAAAGGGGGTCAAGGAAGTACTAAGGTGAAAATTTCCATGTGATGCTCAACTCAAATCCTACACCTACCAATCCCTTCGAGTGAAGCCATTGGAAATCTCATACAGTTCAGTCAATTTCTTCAGTGACAGAGACGCAGTTCTTCTAGTCACTGAGGACTTTGCTCTGACTGAGGAGTTAGGAATTCGCCAGTGCGAATTGCCTACACAGTGAGGAACATGATAGCCCTGAGGAATTTGTACCTCAAATTTCCGACCGTTGCTATGCTACGCGCCAGCTGTCCCAAAATATCTTATCCATCCCACGGTCATATCATTGAAGGGCATTTATGTCTTATCATGTCGGGCTGCTCCTTAGGCTATAAATAGCCGCCCCCTACAACCACTAGCTGGTTGGCTGCTCCGCAAGAACTTGACACTTGTCATTTGAGAGCAACCCATCCTCCGAGGACTTTGAGCAAAAATCATCAAGTGAGGAAAATCCAAACCCAAACCCAAAACACCTACAAACCCAAAGTGATTGAGCATCACTGAAGAGATTGATCCTGCGTGGATCCGACGCTTGTTACCTTTGAAGACTGTGCTTCTTCCAGACGGTTAGGCGTCAAGGTCTAGAGCATCCAAGAGGAATTGTGCATCGCCGAGTGACCAAGTCTGTGAAGGTTTGGAAGTCACCTGAAGACTTACCACGAGTGATTGGGCGAGTACTGTGTGTCCTTAGCTCAAGGAGAATACGGTGAGGACTGTGTGTCCGGGACTAGGTGTCCTCGAGTTTAAATACTCAGCCGCTCGAACCAGATGTACAACTGAGACAGCAGTTGGAACTGGTCTACCAAATCATTGTCTTCACCAAGCTTACTAGTTCCATTTCCTCAACACTTTCATTTCCTCATTACTGTGTTGTGTGTTTGTTCATATCTGTGTTTGAAGACTTTCACTGAAGACTTTCTCAATTTCCTCAGTTCAATTTCTTCAGCCTGTTTTGTCTTCATCTAGTGTTATCCTGTGTTTACGCTTTCTGTACTCTGAGTTTGTCTTCATTTCATCATGATGACTATGCCTGGATTCTGTTATGTTTTCATCTAAGTACTTATTCAGCTGCTAGTTGTTCTTCGCTAAGGAATTTCCTCACAAGAAAATTCCTCAGTGAAGAATTTCATAAAAATCGCCTATTCACCCCCCCTCTAGTCGATATAACGCACTTTCAATTGGTATCAGAGCAAGGTACTCCCTTGTTCTGTGTGATTTTGGTTTAACCGCCTAGAGTTTTAGTTATGTCGACCGCAGGTATGATCAAGGTCTCTACTGGGTGTCCTACCTTCGATGGGACGGACTACCCCTACTGGAAGAATAAGATGCGAATGCATCTTGAGGCAATTGATAGTGAACTCTGGTACGTTGTGGAAAATGGTGTTCCCTCCGTCTCACCCTCACTGAACGCTACCGATGTGAAGAGATTCAAGCAACTCGATTGCCAAGCGAAGAATATCATATGTGGCCATCTGAGTAAAGGACAATATGATAGAGTGAGTGCTTTGGAAACTGCTAAGCTTATCTGGGATAGGCTTTCCAAGGTAAATGAAGGAGTTTCAACTCAGCGTGACTCTTGAGTTGATGTTCTTCGCAATCTCTTCAACCGCTTCAAAAGACTCGACAATGAAAATGTTCAGCAAACCTTCGATCGCCTCACTGACATCTCAAATAAGCTGCAAGCACTTGGTGCCACTGACATCACCGACCATGAGGTGGTGAAGAAATTGCTGAGATCGCTTGATTCCTCATTTGATACTCTGGCACTGATGATACAAGAGCATGCTGATTACAAGTCACTTGACCCCGCTGATATCCTCGAGAGGCTAAACACTCATGATGTAACGCCCCAGATGTAACTTGCCATATTTGTAATCCAACTCTTGCCATTTCCGGCTATGTGTTATGATATTTCCTCCGTGGTTGGGTTCTCTTCGTTTTGCATTTTGGTCATGTCATGCATTTCATATCATGTCATCATGTGCATCGCATTCGCATACGTGTTCGTCTCTTTAATCCGAGCATTTTTCCCGTTGTCCGTTTTGCAATCCGGCGCTCCTATCTCCCCCGGTGTCCCCTTTTGCATTTCTTCGTGAGCGGGTATTAAACTTTCTCGGATTGGACCGAGGTTTGCCATGCGGCCTCGGTATAGCACCGGTAGACCGCCTGTCAAGTTTCGGGTCAATCGGAGTTCGTTTGGTACTCCAACGGTTAACCGGGTAACCATGAAGGCCTCGTGTGTGTTGCAGCCCAACACCCCTTCAAAACAGCCCAATAACCCATCTAAGACACTCCCATGTCCTCCGCCGTTCGATCACGATCGCGTGGCCGAAAACCGCTCTCCATTTGGAGCTTCCTAGCTCCTTCTAGCTATAAAAAGGCCTCCCCCTCCTCCATTTGCGGGCAAAACTCCCCCGAAACCCTAAAATTCGTCTCTCCGCGCGGGCGGACGTGTCCGCCGCCGCCGGACGAAGTCCGCGCCGCCGCCCGGGCCAATCCAGGCCTGCCACGTGGCCTTCCCCGCACCACCGCCGCCGCGGCCCGCCCGGCCCGCGCTCGGCCCCCGCGGGCCCGCTCGCCGCCGTCGCCCGCCCGCAGGCGCGACGCGCCGGATCCGTCGCCCGCCACCGCTCCCGGGCTCCGTGCCGCCGCGACCCCGCGCCGGAGCTCGCCGTGCCGCCCGTTCGCCGTCGCCGCCTTCCACCGGCGCCGCCCGCTCCCGCCGACCCCGCGCCGGAGCTCCCTCGCCGTCGACGCTGCCCTCTCCCCGGAGCTCCCCGCGCCGCGCCGGACCCCCCTCGCTGGAGCCGCCGCCAGATCCGGATCCAGCGGGTTGACTTCTCCCCTCCCCGGATTTTGTCTAAGTCCCAAGATTTTTACCTTATCATCACATGTTCGACATGCCATAACTTTGCATACATAGCTCCGTTTCGTGCGTATAATATGCTGAATTGTTCGCCCCGAAGAGTACATCATTCCGATCCATTGCATCATTTTCATTTGAGGTCTTCTTGATGCCCGAAATGCTGTTAGAAGAGGGCTAGTTGATGTTAGTTGCTGGATCTTATCTGAACATGCACTTTTGTCATTTTTCCCATGATTGATGTGTACCTCCTATGAAGTTGTGTCCTACATGAGTTTTGAAACATGCCATGTTAACTATCCAGAGAATTTTGCCTTGTATTTTTTTGATATATGTGGTGACTAGCACAAGCATGCAAACTAGGGCACTTGATGTTGCTGATTTCAGAGACTTAGTAATTTCACCAAGTCCCTGACTGATGTTATTTTTATGCCATGTGTTCATGTTGTTTCTGAGAGATCTATGCATATTTTGAGCATGATCAGTAAGGGTGTTTTGAACTTTAGGATTTTCTCAATCAATCCATGCCTTTGTTTGCAATTATGGGGTGCCATCGCTTGAGTCAGTCGAGCTCTACTTTTGCTTCAAAATGTTGCTGGCAGATTGTTTACGTGTTATTCGATTTTGCCAAGCTTGGTGTAGTTGATACTTGCATGATATGATGTTATTCTTGCCCTTTGTGGTTACTATGCCATGTCTTGGTGTAGTGAGTGCATCGAGCTCACGAACATGCCTAGTCGTTATCTGTTTTTGTCATGTCCAGTTTTCTGCTAAGTCTGAAACCTGTAACGAAACTTGCTTATTTGACATGGGTGTAATCATATTTTCTGGTCCTTTTTGGCTTATGGTCATTTAGGGACTTTTGTCAAGTGCTTTGAGTAGATTCATTCCATGCCTTTACTTTGCTATGTTCTGACCCTGTAGCATGTTGATTCGTTGATCTGAACATGCCATCCTGATGTTAGTTTTTGCTATGTTGTTAATTTCACCAAGTCTGAGAACCTGTTATCTTGTGCACTTTTGCCATGCTTGTTTGGACCTGTTATGATGTGATTTAGCCGTATCTCAGTGTTCATCTTTTATCAAGCATCTTGAGTAGTTTACTGTCATATGCTTTGTTGCCATGCTTGGGTGCAGTAGCCTAATTAATTGTTGCTTGCTAAGTAGCATCATGCTGTTAATGGCAGATTCGTGTCATTCTTGTTTTGCTTGTCATTTGCAAACCGTGCATCCGATTCCGGTGATCTTTATATCGATTTCAACCGAAATCACCTCACCTATCCATTGGCATGCTTGGTTTGCCAAGATTATGCCTTGTTCATCCTTGTCCTTCCGAAGCACGCATACGCATTGCATATCACCTCTCGCATATCATGCCATGTTTTGCATCATGTTGCTTGCGCATTCCATAGTGGTTGATATTGGTTCCTTTGCTTGTTCTCTTGTATTGGGTAGAGCCGGGAGACGAGTACGTGAACGAGGAACCTGTTGAGAACGCTTTCGAGGACCAAGCTTTCGACAACTCTGAGAACCTTGCAGGCAAGATGACCATACCCTCGAAATCACTTCTATCTTTGCTTGCTAGATGCTCGCTCTTTTGCTATGCCTATGCCACGATACCTACCACTTGCTATATCATGCCTCCTATATTGCCATGTCAGCCCCTAACCATCCATGTTCCTAGCAAACCGTTGTTTGGCTATGTTACCGCTTTGCTCAGCCCCTCTTATAGCGTTGCTAGTTGCAGGTGAAGATGAAGTTTGTTCCTTGTTGGAACATGAACTTGTTGTTCCTTGTTGGAACATGTTTACTTGTTGGGATATCACAATACCTCTTATTTAATTAATGCATCTATATACTTGGTAAAGGGTGGAAGGCTCGGCCTTATGCCTGGTGATTTGTTCCACTCTTGCCACCCTAGTTTCCGTCATACCGGTGTTATGTTCCCGGAGTTTGCGTTCCTTACACGGTTGGGTGATTTATGGGACCCCCTTGACAGTTCTCTTTGAATAAGACTTTTCCGGCAAGGCCCAACATTGGTTTTACTATTTGCCACCTAAGCCTTTTTCCCTTGGGTTCTGCAGACTCAAGGGTCATCTTTATTTTAAACCCCCGGGCCAGTTCTCCTTCGATTGCTAGTCCAAACCGAGCGATGTCCGGCGCCCCTTGGGCAACCAGGGTGTATGCCAACCCGACGTCTGGCTCATCCGGTGTGCCCTGAGAACGAGATATGTGCAGCTCCTATCGGGATTTGTCGGCACATCTGGGAGGCTTTGCTGGACTTGTTTTGTTGCTGTCGAAATGTCTTGTAGTCCGGGATTCCGAGATTGATCGGGTCTTCCCGGTAGAAGGTATATCCTTCGTTGACCGTGAGAGCTTATCATGGGCTAAGTTGGGACACCCCTGCAGGGTATTATCTTTCGAAAGCCGTGCCCACGGTTATGAGGCAGATGGGAATTTGTTGATGTCCGGTTGTAGAAAACCCGAAGTTGACCTTAACTAAAACACATCAACCGCGTGTGTAACCGTGATGGTCTCTTCTCGGCGGGGTCCGGGAAGTGAACACGGTGTTGGAGTAATGTCTGATGTAGCTCGTTTCAGGATCACTTCTTGATCACTTCTAGCTTCACGACCGTGCTTTGCCTTCTCTTCTCGCTCTCTTTTGCGCTGTAGCCACCATATGCTAGTCGCTTGCTGCAGCTCCACCTCACTGTCCTTTCCTACCTATAAGCTTAAATAGTCTTGATCTCGCGGGTGTGAGATTGCTGAGTCCCCGTGACTCACAGATATTATCACCACAGTTGCAGGTACCAACGATGCCAATGCAGATGACGCGACCGAGCTCACTTGGGAGTTCGACGAGGAACGTGGCCGTTACTATGTTTCTTTTCCAGATGATCAGTAGTGGAGCCTAGTTGGGTGATCCGGGGATCTGTTTAGCATTTGGGGTAGTCTTCTTTCATTTTGGTACCGTAGTCGGACCTTGAGTGTAATCTGTATGATGGATGTTATTTATGTACTTGTGTGAAGTGGCGATTGTAAGCCAACTATGTATCTTTCCCCTTTATTTATTACATGGATTGTGTGAAGATTACCTCACTTGCGACATTGCTTTCAATGCGGTTATGCCTCTAAGTCGTGCCTCGACACGTGGGAGATATAGCCCCATCGAGGGCGTTACAAGTTGGTAATCAGAGCCTTTCCCCGACCTTAGGAGCCCCCACTGTTTGATCATCTTTAGTGGCCGAGTTGTGTCTAGAAAAATGTTTTGAGTCATTTAGGAATTATATATCGGAGAATTTAGGAATTCTTTTTACTCCCCAGTCCCTTCGACCTTCTCGTAAGGCATCCTGACGTAGAGTTTTGACTCTTCTCTTCTCAAATTTCACTAAAAAAAATTTTAGGATCACGCGGGTATATTACAATCGTTCCGATGGTTTTATGATGACAACATTGTCTTGGTTGCCTCCTGACATTTAGGGGTTGTGGCAGTGTCCCGGGGAGTTGAGCTCCGAGGTGTTGTCGTCATAATCTTATCGTTGCGGTTTTGGAATACCTGAGTTTAGTACGCCGACATCGAAAATCTCTTTTGTACAGTTGTTGGTGAGATAACCCTGATAGCCCAGTACTGAGGCGAGTGCGTGAGTATTGCCATGACTTGTATAACGGATGTGTTTTCGAAGGTTGAGGTAGATGATTTCCGAGGATTTCTTGGTTATGTGTTGAAGGATGGAAACAGCTGGATCTAGGTATTGTTAGTTTGGGTGATATATTTTGTGTCCCCTGTATCCCCAACACCTGATTGCATAACCAGAAAGTTTCGGGAGTTTATAAGTGGGAATTCTTGTAGCTCTAGCACTTCTTCCGCAGATATTTGGTTTGTGATTGGGTAATCCTTACCAAGTATTTGTTCACATCCGTACCTTGTTGGTTTTATTCCATACCATGTTCTAAGTGGCTTCTCAGCTTTGGGAGTGTGATGTTTTACATTGGAATTCATTCGTTCATTCTTGTTCGAATGTTAATTGTGAAGACTATATGTTGCAATTTCGTTCCTTTGATTCAACTTCAATATATCTCTGTCAAGATGCTAATGGATGTCACCCTCTTCAGGATGGCTCCGCCAACGCGTCAGAATCCGGAACGCAATGAAGGGAATCAGGCTAACCCTCCGCCACCACCTCCGCCTCCGGAAGCTTGGCAAGCCTTGATGACTGCCACAAATGCCAACGCTCAGATTCTGATTCAACTCTTGCAAGATCGCAACCAAGGGCAAGCTAATCAAGAGAATCAAGGCCAAGGCAACAATCAGCCGCATTTCGCTTCACTCAACCAGTTCCTTGCTAATCAGCCAAAGACCTTCAGCTACTGTGTCGAGGCCACAGACGCAGATGATTGGCTCGTGGACATCAACAAGCATTTCGAGTGCAGCAATGTCAGACCTGAGGACTTTGTCAAGTTTGCCTCTTTTCAACTCATAGATCAAGCTGCTGAGTGGTTCCAGCAATACAAAGATTCCAAAGGAGGTCGTGTGATTACCTGGGATGATTTCCGCCGGGATTTCAAAGCGCACCACATTCCAGAAAGTGTTGTTGAGCTTAAGCGTGAGGAATTCCGCAATCTCAAGCAAGGCACCATGTCTGTCTATCAATACAACACTCAGTTCCAGAAACTCTCTCGTTTTGCAAGGCAAGACATACCTGATGAGAAGAGTATGATCTACCAGTTCAGGCGTGGTCTCAGAGAAGATCTGCAACTTGCTCTCGTGCTTTTCGAGCCATTAAAGTATGATGAATTCTACAACATGGCGCTGAAACAAGAAGCTGCTCAGCTCAAGTGTGAGGCATCTAAGAAGAGAGTCAGAGACGCAGTTCAGTCTTCTTCTTCCTCACTTGTGGCAGCTAAGCAACAGAAGTTCTGGTTGCCTCCTCCTCCTCCGTTCCGTCAGCCTTATCAGCAGAAGAACTCAAGTGGTCGTGGATCTTCCCACCCACCCAACCCTGGCTATCAGAACAAGTCTCAGAATCAAGCTCCAAGGCCAAGTGCTCCTTACCATCGTCCGCTCTCAGAGGTGACTTGTAACAAATGTCAGCAGAAGGGTCACTATGCGAACAAGTGCTTCAACCAGAGGCGCCTTCCGCCTCCTCCTCCTGTGAAATCTTCCAGCAATGCAGTGGTCAAGCATAATCCTAAGTCTGCAAAGGTGAACATGATGAATGCAGCTCAAGCAGAGGATTCTTCTGAAGTGATCATGGGTAATCTTCCTGTTAATGATATTCCTGCAAAAGTTTTATTTGATACTGGCGCATCGCATTGCTTCATCTCAAGACCTTTTGCAACGAAACATGAGTTGTCTTTCCAAGATTTGGATAGACCATTGTCAGTTGTATCTCCGAGTAGATTCATGAACGCAAGCTCCTTTGTTCCGGATGTTTCGATCAAGATGGGCGCCTATAAATTTCTATCTTCTCCAATGGTACTTGGTGACTCTGATATTGATCTTATTCTCGGGATGGACTGGCTTTCTAAGCAAAAGGCTCAGCTTGAGTGTGCTGCCAGGGAAATCAAATTGACTCACTCTTCTAACGATGTGATCATCTATGCTTCTCGTGATGATACCATTCGGTTGTTTTCTCTCAATGAGATTGGTGAAATGGAGGCTATCTCTCAGATTCCAGTCGTTTGTGAGTACCAAGATGTCTTTCCAGAAGAGCTTCCGGGTATGCCTCCCCGCAGGCCAGTTGAATTCGTTATTGATCTTGAGCCTGGCACGGAACCTGTTTGCAAGCGTCCTTACAAGCTTGGACCAGATGAGTTGAAGGAATTGAAGAAACAACTCGATAAACAAGAACGTCTGGGTCTGATCAGACCGAGTTCTTCTCCTTGGGGTTGTGGTGTTCTTTTTGTCAAGAAGAAGGATGGCACGGACCGACTTTGCGTCGATTACCGTCCATTGAACAAGAAGACTATCAAGAACAAGTACCCACTTCCCAACATCAATGAGCTATTTGAGCAACTCAAAGGTGCTAAGGTGTTCCCCAAGCTTGACCTTCGTATGGGTTATCATCAGATTCGCATTCGTGAAGAAGATATTCCCAAGACAGCATTCAGAACAAGCTTTGGTTCTTATGAATATACTGTCATGTCTTTCGGCCTCGTCAATGCTCCTCCATATTTCACTCGCTTGATGAATTTCATCTTCAACCCCTACATCAACGAATTTGTCTTGGTCTATCTCGATGATATTTTGGTTTTCTCCAAGAATAAGAAGGATCATGCCAAACATTTGCGATTGGTGCTCGACAAGCTCAGAGAGTATCAATTATATGCGAAGTTCTCCAAATGTGAATTCTGGCTTGATGAAGTTATTTATCTTGGCCATATCATCTCTGCCAAGGGCATTGCTATTAATCCAGAGAGGGTGTCTGCAGTTTTGAATTGGAATCCTCCTCAGAATGTCAAGCAGCTTCGCTGTTTTCTTGGACTTGCAAGCTATTGCCGAAGATTCGTTGAGAATTTCTCATAGATTGCAAAGCCTCTTTCCAACCTCCTCCAGAAGCATGTGAAGTATGTCTGGTCTCCTGAGTGTGACGTTGCTTTCAAGACTCTCAAAGAGAAACTCGTCACTGCTCCAGTTCTGACTCCTCCTGATGAATCCAAGCCTTATGAAGTATTCTGTGATGCTTCTCTTCAGGGCCTCGGTGCTGTGTTAATGCAAGAGAAGAAGGTTGTTGCCTATAACTCTCGCCAGTTGAAGCCCAACGAAAGGAACTACCCCACTCATGATCTTGAGTTGGCGGCAGTTGTCCACGCACTAATAACATGGAGACATCTCCTGTTGGGAAGAAAAGTGGAAATATTCACCGACCACAAGAGTCTCAAGTACATCTTCACTCAGCCCCACCTCAACCTCAGGCAAACTCGATGGGTCGAAATGATTCAAGAGTATAATCCGAGTATTGAATATACTCCAGGCAAGGCTAATGTGATTGCAGACGCTTTGAGCAGGAAGGCTTACTGCAACAGCTTAATCCTCAAGCCCTTTCAACCGGATCTTTGTGAAGATTTCCGCAAGTTGAATCTCCAAGTTGTCCCTCAAGGTTTT
This sequence comes from Aegilops umbellulata, assembly GCA_032464435.1. NCBI lineage: Eukaryota > Viridiplantae > Streptophyta > Magnoliopsida > Poales > Poaceae > Aegilops > Aegilops umbellulata. The sequence continues at coordinate 110,568,637 of CP136056.1, read as the reverse complement.
CTTGCCAACCTCATCGTCTCTCCTACCTTGGAAGATCAAATTCGTGAGGCACAACTGTTGGATACCATGGTGAAGAAGGTGAAACGTGGTATTGAAAAGAGCATCCCCAAATACAAGTGCTGTCGAGTTGATGACAGAGATACTCTTTTCTTCGAGGACTGGATCGTGGTTCCAAAGGGTGATCTTCGTAAAGTCATTATGAACGAAGCGCACAATTCTCTTCTGTCAATTCATCCTGGAAGTTCGAAGATGTACCATGACCTCAAGCAGTCGTATTGGTGGACTCGAATGAAGCGTGAGATCGCTCAATTCGTGAATGAGTGTGATGTCTGCAGAAGGGTGAAAGCAGAACACCAACGACCAGCTGGACTTCTCCAACCTCTTGCTATTCCAGAATGGAAATTCGATCATATCGAAATGGACTTCGTGACTGGTTTTCCTAAGTCCAAGCGTGGAAATGATGCTATCTTCGTCGTCATCGACAAGCTCACCAAAGTGGCTCATTTTCTTCCTATCAAAGAGTCTATCACAGCAGCGCAGCTGGCAGAGCTCTACACCTCCAGAATTGTCTCTTTGCACGGCATTCCGCAATTGATCTCTTCAGACCGTGGCAGCATCTTTACCTCCAAGTTTTGGGATTCTTTTCAGAAGGCCATGGGCACCAATATTCGATTCAGCACAGCTTTCCACCCTCAGGCTAGTGGACAAGTCGAGCGTGTCAACCAAATTCTTGAAGATATGCTCAGAGCCTATGTTATCTCTTTCGGCATGAAGTGGGAGGATTGCCTTCCTTATGCTGAATTCTCTTACAACAACAGTTTTCAAGCCAGTTCGGGCAAAGCCCCATTCAAGATCCTCTATGGCAGGAAGTGCCGTACCCCTCTCAACTGGTTTGAAACCGGTGAACGTCAGTTGCTCGGCAATGATTTGATCACAGAGGCTTAGGCTATGTGCAAGGTGATTCGTGAGAACCTCAAAGCCGCGCAATCGCGCCAGAAGAGCTATTACGATAGCAAACACCGAGATGTGGCATTCGAGATCGGAGACCATGTCTACCTCCGCGTCTCTCCAATGAAAGGGACTCGTCGCTTCGGTATCAAGGGGAAACTTGCCCCGCGATACGTCGGCCCCTTCAAGATCATCGGGAAACGAGGCGATCTCGCCTATCAACTTGAGCTTCCCTCCAACTTTGCAAATGTGCACGATGTCTTCCACGTGTCACAGCTTCGCAAGTGCTTCAAGACGCCTGAGCGCACCATCAACTTCGAAGAGATTGATCTTCAAGTAGATTTGTCCTATCATGAGCATCCAGTTGCCATTCTTGAGACAACTGAGCGCAAGACTCGCAACAAGTCAATCAAATTCCTCAAAGTGAAATGGTCACATCATGCAGACCGAGAAGCCACCTGGGAGCGTGAAGGCCACGTACGTTCCGAGTATCCGGAGTTCTTTCAGTCCTAGATCTCGGGACGAGATCCTCTCGTAGTGGTGGAGTGTTGTAACGCCCCAGATGTAACTTGCCATATTTGTAATCCAACTCTTGCCATTTCTGGCTATGTGTTATGATATTTCCTCCATGGTTGGGTTCTCTTCGTTTTGCATTTTGGTCATGTCATGCATTTCATATCATGTCATCATGTGCATCGCATTCGCATACGTGTTCGTCTCTTTAATCCGAGCATTTTTCCCGTTGTCCGTTTTGCAATCCGGCGCTCCTATCTCCCCCGGTGTCCCCTTTTGCATTTCTTCGTGAGCGGGTATTAAACTTTCTCGGATTGGACCGAGGTTTCCCATGCGGCCTCGGTATAGCACCGGTAGACCGCCTGTCAAGTTTCGGGTCAATCGGAGTTCGTTTGGTACTCCAACGGTTAACCGGGTAACCGTGAAGGCCTCGTGTGTGTTGCAGCCCAACACCCCTTCAAAATAGCCCAATAACCCATCTAAGACACTCCCATGTCCTCCGCCGTTCGATCACGACCGCGTGGCCGAAAACCGCTCTCCATTTGGAGCTTCCTAGCTCCTTCTAGCTATAAAAAGGCCTCCCCCTCCTCCATTTGCGGGCAAAACTCCCCCGAAACCCTAAAATTCGTCTCTCCGCGCGGGCGGACGTGTCCGCCGCCGCCGGACGAAGTCCGCGCCGCCGCCCGAGCCAATCCAGGCCTGCCACGTGGCCTTCCCCGCACCACCGCCGCCGCGGCCCGCCCGGCCCGCGCTCGGCCCCCGCGGGCCTGCTCGCCGCCGTCGCCCGCCCGCAGGCGCGCCGCGCCGGATCCGTCGCCCGCCACCGCTCCCGGGCTCCGCGCCGCCGCGACCCCGCGCCGGAGCTCGCCGTGCCGCCCGTCCGCCGTCCGCCGTTCGACCGGCGCCGCCCGCTCCCGCCGACCCCGCGCCGTAGCTCCCTCACCGTCGACGCCACCCTCTCCCCGGAGCTCCCCGCGCCGCGCCGGACCCCCCTCGCTGGAGCCGCCGCCAGATCCGGATCCAGCGGGTTGACTTCTCCCCTCCCCGGATTTTGTCTAAGTCCCAAGATTTTTACCTTATCATCACATGTTCGACATGCCATAACTTTGCATCCGTAGCTCCGTTTCGCGCGTATAATATGCTGAATTGTTCTCCCCGAAGAGTACATCATTCCGGTCCATTGCATCATTTTCATTTGAGGTTTTCTTGATGCCCGAAATACTGTTAGAAGAGGGCTAGTTGATGTTAGTTGCTGGATCTTATCTGAACATGCACTTTTGTCATTTTTCCCATGATTGATGTGTACCTCCTATGAAGTTGTGTCCTACATGAGTTTTGAAACATGCCATGTTACCTATCCAGAGAATTTTGCCATGTATTTTTGTGATCTATGTGGTGACTAGCACAAGCATGCAAACTAGGGCACTTGATGTTGCTGATTTCAGAGACTTAGTGATTTCACTAAGTCCCTGACTGCTGTTATTTTTATGCCATGTGTTCATGTTGTTTCCGAGAGATCTATGCATATTTTGAGCATGATCAGTAAGGGTGTTTTGAACTTTAGGATTTGATCAATCTATCCAGTCCTTTATTTTCAATTATGGGGTGCCATCGCTTGAGTCAGTCGAGCTCTACTTTTGCTTCAAAATGTTGCTGGCAGATTGTTTACGTGTTATTCGATTTTGCCAAGCTTGGTGTAGTTGATACTTGCATGATATGATATTATTCTTGCCCTTTCTGGTTACTATGCCATGCCTTGGTGATGTATGTATGCTTATTTTATCATGCAATGCTCTGTAGTGAGTGCATCGAGCTCACGAACATGCCTAGTCGTTATCTGTTTTTGTCATGTCCAGTTTTCTGCTAAGTCTGAAACCTGTAACGAAACTTGCTTATTTGACATGGGTGTAATCATATTTTCTGATCCTTTTTGGCTTATGGTCATTTAGGGACTTTTGTCAAGTGCTTTGAGTAGATTCATTCCATGCCTTTACTTTGCTATGTTCTGATCCTGTAGCATGTTGATTCGTTGCTCTGAACATGCCATCCTGATGTTAGTTTCTGCTATGTTGTTAATTTCACTAAGTCTGAGAACCTGTTATCTTGTGCACTTTTGCCATGCTTGTTTGGACCTGTTATGATGTGATTTAGCCGTAGCTCAGTGTTCATCTTTTATCAAGCATCTTGAGTAGTTTACTGTCATATGCTTTGTTGCCATGCTTGGGTGCAGTAGCCTAATTAATTGTTGCTTGCTAAGTAGCATCATGCTGTTAATGGCAGATTCGTGTCATTCTTGTTTTGCTTGTCATTTGCAAACCGTGCATCCGATTCCGGTGATCTTTATATCGATTTCAACCGAAATCACCTCACCTATCCATTGGCATGCTTGGCTTGCCAAGATTATGCCTTGTTCATCCTTGTCCTTCCGAAGCACGCATACGCATTGCATATCACCTCTCGCATATCATGCCATGTTTTGCATCATGTTGCTTGCGCATTGCATAGTGGTTGATATTGGTTCCTTTGCTTGTTCTCTTGTATTGGGTAGAGCCGGGAGACGAGTACATGAACGAGGAACCTATTGAGAACGCTTTCGAGGACCAAGCTTTCGACAACTCTGAGAACCTTGCAGGCAAGATGACCATACCCTCGAAATCACTTCTATCTTTGCTTGCTAGATGCTCGCTCTTTTGCTATGCCTATGCCACGATACCTACCACTTGCTATATCATGCCTCCTATATTGCCATGTCAGCCCCTAACCATCCATGTTCCTAGCAAACCGTTGTTTGGCTATGTTACCGCTTTGCTCAGCCCCTCTTATAGCGTTGCTAGTTGCAGGTGAAGATGAAGTTTGTTCCTTGTTGGAACATGAAATTGTTGTTCCTTGTTGGAACATGTTTACTTGTTGGGATATCACAATACCTCTTATTTAATTAATGCATCTATATACTTGGTAAAGGGTGGAAGGCTCGGCCTTATGCCTGGTGATTTGTTCCACTCTTGCCACCCTAGTTTCCGTCATACCGGTGTTATGTTCCCGGAGTTTGCGTTCCTTACACGGTTGGGTGATTTATGGGACCCCCTTGATAGTTCTCTTTGAATAAGACTTTTCCGGCAAGGCCCAACATTGGTTTTACCATTTGCCACCTAAGCCTTTTTCCCTTGGGTTCTGCAGACTCAAGGGTCATCTTTATTTTAAACCCCCGGGCCAGTTCTCCTTCGATTGCTAGTCCAAACCGAGCGATATCCGGCGCCCCTTGGGCAACCAGGGTGTATGCCAACCCGACGTCTGGCTCATCCGGTGTGCCCTGAGAACGAGATATGTGCAGCTCCTATCGGGATTTGTCGGCACATCTGGGAGGCTTTGCTGGACTTGTTTTGTTGCTGTCGAAATGTCTTGTAGTCCGGGATTCCGAGATTGATCGGGTCTTCCCGGTAGAAGGTATATCCTTCGTTGACCGTGAGAGCTTATCATGGGCTAAGTTGGGACACCCCTGCAGGGTATTATCTTTCGAAAGCCGTGCCCACGGTTATGAGGCAGATGGGAATTTGTTGATGTCCGGTTGTAGAAAACCCGAAGTTGACCTTAACTAAAACACATCAACCGCGTGTGTAACCATGATGGTCTCTTCTCGGTGGGGTCCGGGAAGTGAACACGGTGTTGGAGTAATGTCTGACGTAGGTCGTTTCAGGATCACTTCTTGATCACTTCTAGCTTCACGACCGTGCTTTGCCTTCTCTTCTCGCTCTCTTTTGCGCTGTAGCCACCATATGCTAGTCGCTTGCTGCAGCTCCACCTCACTGTCCTTTCCTACCTATAAGCTTAAATAGTCTTGATCTCGCGGGTGTGAGATTGCTGAGTCCCCGTGACTCACAGATATTATCACCACAGTTGCAGGTACCAACGATGCCAATGCAGATGACGCGACCGAGCTCACTTGGGAGTTCGACGAGGAACGTGGCCGTTACTATGTTTCTTTTCCAGATGATCAGTAGTGGAGCCCAGTTGGGTGATCCGGGGATCTGTTTAGCATTTGGGGTAGTCTTCTTTCATTTTGGTACCGTAGTCGGACCTTGAGTGTAATCTGTATGATGGATCTTATTTATGTACTTGTGTGAAGTGGCGATTGTAAGCCAACTATGTATCTTTCCCCTTTATTTATTACATGGATTGTGTGAAGATTACCTCACTTGCGACATTGCTTTCAATGCGGTTATGCCTCTAAGTCGTGCCTCGACACGTGGGAGATATAGCCGCGTCGAGGGCGTTACACATGAGTTCCAGCTTCCTGAGAAGAGAGATCTCTATGGTTCGAGCTATGGCAGATCACGTGCACTGAAGGCCAAGGTAGTATCTGAGTCCGAAGATGAAGACTCTGGTAGCAGCCTTGGTGATCCTGAAGAACTGAGTCATGATCTAGCACTGCTTGTGAAGAAATTCCAGAAGTTCTCAAGACGTGGTCGCTTTGGAAAACCCTCAAGGAGCAATGATTCCTCATCCAGTGACTATAAGAAGAGGCTTTGTCACAAGTGCAAGAAACCAGGACATTACATTCAAGAGTGTACTCAGTGGGAAAAGGAATCAAAGAAGAAGAAATACAAGGATTACAGTTCTAATGATGTGAAGAAAAAGAAGAAGTCCTCAAAATCTTCATCATCAAAATCCTCGAAGTCTTCGTCTCACAAGAAGAGCAGCTCCAAGAAGGCTCGGGCATTCATTGGCAAGGAAATGGACTATGAGGCTGAATCTGAAGAAAATAAAGCAGAGGAGGAATCTGATGACTCTGAGTCTGGTGTGGCGAGCCTAGCCCTCGCTACTGCGTTCGTCAGCAAGCCCATCTTCACCTCTGAAGAAAGTGATCTCACCAACAAGGCTGATGAAGGCAGTAATGACTACGCTCCCACCTATTGCTTCATGGCAAAAGGTGCCAAGGTACTCAAATACGCCTCCTCTGAATCTAGTGAGGATGAATCTGATGAAAATCTTAAGCCTAGCTACTCTAAACTTGCTAAGATTGCTGTGCAACAACAAAAGGCTTTTGAAAAGGTTCAAAACATGCTAGACAAAAGTGATGATATGTTGGGTGAAGAAATGGATCGCACTAAAGCCTTAACTGAAAATCTTCAGAGACTTCAGACCAGGTTTGATAACCTTCAAGGTCATCATAGCACTCTCTTATCTGATCATGAGAAGCTTTCTTATGAATATCTTCAAAAGAAGCAAGATCTTGAAAAGCTAAGAGTGAGTTATGAAGATCTTCAGAAGGAGCGCGATTCATTACTTGCTCAACAAATCAGCGCTGCTCAGGAAGAATTTATTCCTCCATGTTTGAAATGCATTAAACGAGAATCTGCTAATTCCTCACATGAATGTTCAAATGCTTCTAATGTTACAAATTCTTCACCTGTCTCTGCTATCACTAATTCCTCATCTGAGGACATTGCTAGTATCACTGACGATGCAGGGCTGAAGGAATTGTACATGACAGGCATGTACAAAATCCTCAAAGGGCACCAGACTCTTTGTGATGTGCTTAAAAAGCAGATCCTCAACAGGAACCCTAGGAAAGAGGGTATTGCCTTTGAGAGGAAACTCAATGCTGGTACATATTGGAAGCCTGAGCAGTACCCCAAAACTTCATGGGTTGCTGCAAAGGGACCTCCAGTTGATCCATCTAATTTATCTGGCTATACATGTGAATCTTCTCATTCTTCTGATGAGTCATTTGACTCCAACTATAAACTGTTCAAAAATCAGAATGGTGAAGTATTTGCTAGATATGTTGGCACTAACTGCAGGAATGGTTCTCCTATGAAGAAAATCTGGGTTCCCAAAAGGTGCCTTGAAAGTCTTCAGGTGATCCTCATGACACCACCTGTGAAGAAAAGGAACCCCAGATCAAATTCTTCATATGGACCAAATTCTTCATATGGATCCAAGTCCTCATACGGACCAAATTCCTCAAGGGGATCAAATTCCTCACATGGATCAAAGTCCTCATATGAACATCATCATGCTAACAACTATGTTTCGCAGGGAAGAGCCAAGGGCTATGAATATGAGCATTATTCTTCAAATTATTATGTTCATAAGTCCTCGAAGAATTTCTCTGCTTATTCATATGCTTACCCTAATCCCTCTTATGTGAAACGTAATGGTTTGGCCGCTATGCCACCATTCTCATATGGAGCTCGCAGAATGATGAACTCTTTGCCACCCCTTCAGATGTGGGTGGTGAAGAAAAAGAACTAATTTCTTATGCAGGGTCAGGTCTTCAGACGTACTGTAACATCTGAAGAATTTGCTGGGGACCTGACAAAATGCCTGAAAGGACGCAGGCTAACCATGATGAAATGAACTTTCATTTCACACGCCCCCCCCCTCTGTTTTTGTCTGTCCTACGGCTTGATGAAATTAATCTGATGAATTTTGATATCATATTCTTCACTGCTGAAGTATATGAGGTCATAAGTTGCACTAATTCATCTGCAGGATGATCAACCCAAAGCCACTGAGTGGGTAGTTTATAGTGGATGTACAAATCACATGACTGGTGACAAGAATCTTTTGATGGATGCACCCTTATCATCGTCACATATGAAGCATATCATCTTCGCTGACAAAAGCAAAAGTCAGGTATTGGGTCTAGGTAAAGTTGCTATCACAAAGGATCGACACATGGACAAAGTCATGCTTGTTGAATCCTTAGGATACAACCTTATGTCTGTCTCAATGCTTTGTGATCTTGATATGGTTGTTGTCGTTGGCAAGTATTGTTGTGTTGGGATTATGGAAGCTGACAATTACAAAGTCTTCGAAGGCTTTAGGAGAGGAGACTTGTATATTGTTGATTTCTCTACAGATTCACAACCAGCCGTGTGCCTACTTGCAAAAGCTTCAGAAGGATGGCTATGGCATCGACGACTTGGTCATGCAGGCATGAGGAATTTGCACACGCTTGCAAAGAAGAAGCATGTCATTGGCATTGAAAATGTCAAATTCCTCAAGGATCACTTATGTGGTGCCTGTGAAGCTGGAAAGATGACGAAGGCCAAGCATCCAGCAAAGGCCATCATGACCACTACTCGACCATTCGAATTGCTTCACATGGATCTCTTCGGTCCTAATCACTATTCCTCTGTTTCAAATGAAGCATCTCAATATGGCTTTGTTATTGTTGATGATTACTCTCCTTACACATGGGTACACCTTGTCTCTTACAAACATGAAGTGCAGGAAGTCTTCAAACGATTTTCCTCGAGGGCTTCAACCAACTTTGGTGTGAAGATTAAGCACATCAGAAGTGACAATGGCACTGAGTTCAAGAATCCGGGTCTCGATGACTATCTTGATGAACTTGGTATTACTCATGAGTTATCTGCTCCTTATACTCCTCAACAGAATGGCGTCGTGGAGCACAAGAACAGGACTCTTGCTGAGATGGCTCGCACTATGCTTGATGAGTACAAAACCCCTCGTCGTTTCTGGGTTGATGCAATTGATACTGCGCGCCACATCATCAACAGAGTATATCTTCACAAATTCTTCAAAAAGACTGCCTATGAACTCCTCACTGACAAGAAACCCAATGTGAGTTATTTCAAAGTCTCCGGTGCTAAATGCTGGATTAGAGATCCTCATCACAACTCTAAATTTGCACCGAAAGCACATGAAGGTTTTATGCTTGGTTACGGAAAGGACTCACACACCTACAGAGTCTTCAACAATGTTCTTGACAAGATTGTTGAAACTGTAGATGTGCGATTCGATGAAACTAATGGCTCGCAAAGAGAGCACCTACCTTTTGTGTTAGATGAACCAGCACCCGAGGATTCCATCAAACACAAGGCTACTGAAGATGTCATTCCTACTGAAGAATCTGTTGAAGAATTCATTCCAGAACGTGAAGAACGTCGAGCTGATGCACCTGAAGAAAATGCTGAGGAAATTGATGCTGAAGAAAATGCGGATCAAATTCCTCAACGACAACCAGCTCATCCTCGCGTTGCAAAAGAAGTGCAAGTGGAGAAGATCATCGATGACATTAGAGCACCAGGTCCTCTCACACGCTCAAAAGCTTCACATCTATCTAACTTTTGTGGGCACTTTGCTTTTGTCTCTATCACAGAGCCCGCTAAGGTAGATGAAGCATTTCTGGAGCCTAAGTGGTTTCAGGCCATGCAAGAAGAATTACATCAGTTCAAGCTCAACAATGTCTGGGAACTAGTCAATCGTCCCGATCCTCGCAAGCATAACATCATTGGCACAAAGTGGATCTACCGCAACAAGCAAGATGAAAATGGTGTTGTGGTGAGTAAGAAGGCACGACAAGTAGCTCAAGGCTACACATAGGTTGAAGGAGTTGATTTCGATGAAACTTTTGCACCTGTTGCTAGACTTGAGGTTATTCGCATATTACTTGCTTATGCTAACCATCATGATATAATCTTATATCAAATGGATGTGAAAAGTGCATTCCTCAATGGTAAGCTTGAGGAAGAAGTATATGTTGATCAACCCCCAGGTTTTGAAGATCCAAAACATCCTGACAAAGTCTTCAGACTTAACAAGGCCCTCTATGGCCTCAAGCAGGCCCCACGGGCGTGGTATGATACATTGAAGGAATTCTTCATGAAGAAAGGATTCAAACCCGGTTCACTCGATCCCACTCTCTTTACTAAATCTTATGATGGTGAACTGTTTGTGTGCCAAATATATGTTGATGATATCATCTTTGGCTGTACTGACCAACGTTATAGTGATGAATTTGCCTATATGATGAGTGAAGAATATCAAATGTCTATGATGGGAGAGTTGAAATTCTTCTTAGGTCTTCAAATTCGTCAACAGCGCAATGGCATATTCATATCTCAGGAGAAATACCTCAAGGATGTCCTGAAGAAATTCGGCATGCAAGATTGCAAAGGCATCAAAATTCCTATGCCCACAAATGGTCATCTATGCACTGATGAAAATGGTATTGACTTCGATCATAAGGTATACCGCTCCATGATTGGCTCTTTATTGTACTTATGTGCATCTAGGCCAGATATAATGCTTAGTGTTTGCATGTGTGCCCGATTTCAAGCTGCACCGAAGGAATCACACCATAAGGCTAAGAAGCATATTCTTCTATATCTAACTCACACACCAACACTAGGATTATGGTATCCCAAGGGCTCGGATTTTGATCTCATTGGATATTCTGACTCTGACTATGCTGGTGACTGTGTGGACCGCAAGTCAACATCTGGTACTTGTCATTTCCTCGGACGATCCTTGGTCTGTTGGTCCTCGAAGAAACAGAACTGCGTATCACTGACTACTGCTGAAGCTGAGTACATTGCTGCTGATTCTTGCTGTGCTCAACTGCTATGGATGAAGCAAACACTCAAGGACTATGGCATCAACGTGAAGAATGTGCCTCTCCTCTGTGACAATGAGAGTGCCATCAAGATTGCTCACAACCCAGTTCAGCACTCGAAGACAAAGCACATTCAGATTCGTCATCATTTTCTTCGTGATCATGTGTTGAAGGGCGGCATTTCTATTGAGCATGTGAAGACTGAAGAACAGCTAGCCGATATCTTCACTAAGCCCTTGGATGAGAAGATATTTAGCAAGTTGCGGTGTGAGCTAAATATCTTAGAGTCTTCAAATGTACTTTGAAAAGGCACTCATCCTAACACTTATGCAAAATTGATGACTTAGATGTGCAACACATGAAGAAACGTTTTTCTTCAATCAATGAAGAATAACACTCTAAGTGTGAAGAAATTAACGAAGAATTTGATTCTCAGAACCCTACGACAATTTTACGCGGTGTCTGAAATCATCATTCTTATATGGTGGGTCATGCCACCACAAAAGTTGAAAATCTTCAATTTGAGTTTTTCCTCAGTTTTTGAAATTCCTCAGTTGTTGAAATTCTTCAACTTGCAAAATCTTCACTTGTGTCGTCGTTTTTCTTCATTGGCTATACATATATATGAGTTTATGTCCTATACAACGTTCACTTATAGCTAATTCTTCAAGTTGGATCTTCTGCTAAGTGAGTGTGATCGGACCCTTCCCCTCTATGCTATACTCAATCCAATCTGTTCACAAATTCTTCATGTGCGTTCTATTTTGAAACTCGTTCAAAATCTTCACTGTGTCCTTGTCAGCTGAAGAAATTGCGAACGGATCGTTAAAACGTATCTTATCAAAACTTTCGGTTTTGCCGCTCAAACCGTTCTGCATCCCACGAAGCATTAGTTTACTCACCCACGATCTTACACGATCTCCACTACACAGTACGTGGGTGACACATGTCGTGAGAAGGAGAACGGGCAGGGGCACGTTCGTCCCAAATCTTCGGGCGAGCAGTTTTTCACCGTGGCTATAAATACCCCTGTCCCCTTCCTCACTTCTTTTACTCCGCTCGATCTCTCTCCCGCTCGAGCTTTCCGAACCCTAGCGCCACCGCTACTCCATTGTCGCCGGTGAGGAAGAGCTTCACTGCCTCGACCTCGTCGCCGTCGTACTCGCGCCGACCGCGGAAATCTTCACCTCCGCCGCCGCCGTAGACGTCTTCCTCCGCCGAGTTAGGGCGTGGATGATCTGCATCGATGAACTTCACTGTTTCAACTCTCAGTTCGTCATGTTCTTCGTTCAGGGTAATTAAAAGTTACTTTTAATACCCTCTTTGATTCAAAACATCTCTACAAAATCTTCAAAGGTGTTTTATTCTTCAAATCCTCACACACAAAACACCTCACATGTTATTTGTTCTTGATTCATTTCCCTAAGCATCATTTTCTTCAAGATTCCTCAATTGTGTGGATCTTCGATCTATACAACTCTGGAACCTAAGATCTAGCACGCTTAGTGAAATTCTTCAAGACACATCTGGTCAAATTCCTCATACTTGTTCTTTATGAAAAACACTCTGAGAACGCATATGACCTCTCCAAATTCCTCGCAACTATATTCTGTTCACAGGTACACATGTCCGCTGCTGAATCATTAGGTTCTCATCAACTTAACTCATTTGCAGTGTTCCTCGAAGAAAAGCTGCATACTTCTTCAGAGAATTCAATTGTTCAAATTCCTCAACTGAAGAAAATGGCTGAAGGTAAAAGGCCACAGAAAGGAGGAAAGAGGCCTGAGGTCATGACTGCCTTTGAAATCCCTGAGGATTTATATAAGGATTACTGCACACCTCCTGAGGAAGACAAAAATCAGCGCAAGGTGCGCATTCAAAGGATTGAACGGATATGGGCACATGAATGGAGGGAGTACAGATACGTCACTCCAAAGTACATGAAGAAATTCGCACTGAACCCTCCATGCCCAAGAGCCCCATTGGCACCTGGCCAAGAGGCTGATCCCACTAGCATCAAGTGCGGTGAGGATTTTCCTGAAGAATGGGCCAAGCGCCAAGCCAAATTGGCAACACAAGCCAGAGAAGCAGTGAGGAGATTTAATGAAGACTCTGCTGCTGCTGCTGCCAGTGAGGCCTCTGTCAAGCCAAGGAAATCGGTGCTCAAGAAGCCCGCTCGCAAGCCAAGAGCTTCACCAGCAATGCCCTCACGGCCAAGTTCCTCTGCTATGCCCTCACGGCCAAAAACTTCAAAGTCTTCAAAGCAAATTCCTCAAGCTGCCCCTGCTCCTCCGAAATCCTCAGCACCTCCTCCAAAGTCCTCAGCTGATCCGATAAAGTCCTCAGCACCTGCGCATCCTGCCACATGCCAAAGGACTGTAGGCATCTCTACTGCCTCTGGTGTCTCAGCTTGTTCCTCAGCTGCACCAAGTTCCTCAGCTGGACCTTCTCTGCTGAAGAAAAAGGCTACTGCTGGACGCGGTACTCGCCCAAGTCCTAAGAAGAAGCAGGTAGTCTTCAGTGTGCCGTCTGATGATGATAAAGCTAATGAAGAAGAACTTACTGAAATCATCAGGGACCGCCAAGAAAGGGCTGCTAAAGCCAAAGGCACACCTGTGCCACTGCTGCTGGATCCAAGGGCGATCCTCGATTACATCAATCTCTGGCATAAGGATCCCAACACACCTATGCCTGACTTCAAGCTGACACCTGGCCAAAGTCACATGCTGAATCACTTCATCCAAGAGTGCAAGTGGAAATATGATAGGGCCAGGCAGATCAAGAAATCGCAGTACAGGAAAGAAAAACTGCTGAGGAAAAATGTTCTCACGATGATACCTGAAGAACTCATCAAGATGCAGGCTGACATCAAAACCCTCAGCGATGAATTTGATGCATACTATGCTGACTGGAAAGGAGCAAAAGTAAGGTTTGTGCAACTAACTGAGAAATTCACAAATGTTGCAGCCCCATCGCAACAAGGAATTCCTCAAGCTGAACCTTCAGCACAGCCCACTGAAGAACATGCCAGCACCGCTGATGACTTTCAGGGTGCTGAAGAAAATGCTAGTTCCAGGGCTGATGACTCCATTCAAGCCACTAAAGAAATTGCCAGGGCATCCTCTAGTGGTGCGCCTGAAGAAACTGAAGAAGTAAGGACAACTGCATCAGTTGCTCCTGAAGAAAATCAACCAGATTCCTCAGCTCCACCTACGCCTACACCAACTCCTATCCTTCCATCTACATTAGATGTGACGAAGACCAAGGCTGCAGAGCGAGCTGCAATGAAGAAAAGGAAAGCACCAAGTGATTTAGAATCTTCAGTCCCCAAGAAGATGAAGCCGATGACCAGCTCGTTTGCAAATCCCATTGATGTTGTTCCCATCTCAACCATGGCATGAAAGGACCTTGTTCCTTTTGGTGAAGACTATGAGATCCCAAGTGGATCAGATGAAGAAACTCAATCTGCTGCTTCCTCAGAGCAGATTGATGAAGAAATTGAAGTGGATGCAATCCCTTCAACCCCAATGGTCTCATCACCAATGCCTCAGTTTGATGCTGAAGAGGCTGGTGTTGAAGAAATTGATGATGAAGATGTGGACATTGGAAGCACAACCCCGATGATGAATGACGACTTTTGGGAAAGTCAGCATCCCAATTCCCCACTCTTCACCCCACTGCAGCAAATTCCTCACTCCCCTGCACCAACTGTTCTGGTGGGCTCTGAAGAAACTCATCCCACTGCATCTGTGCATGAAGAAATTCCAGCCACTAGTGCTGAAGAAACTGCGGCTACTGCTGAAAAGGTGACTGCACCTGAGAAAGAAGCTGAAATTCCTCAGCCTGAAGAACCTAAGATCGTGATTCCTGAGGTAGTGATGCAACTCACTGACACTCCTCTGCCAAAGCCAAAGGATCCGTTCTCAAGGAAGCAAAAATTCAAGGCTGAAGACTTCTTTGGCGAGCACGTGTTCTTCACAGAGTATAATCCATATGACTCTGCTCGCATAAGGAAGAGGCGTTTCTGGACTGCAAGTCAAGCCAATTTCTATTCCTCGGTGCTTTTCAACAAAGATAAAGTCTTCGACCATGCACATATTCCTCATGTGGATATGGAGTCCATGCCGTGCTTCACGCCAGTCCTCCGTGTTCTTCACGATGTTGGGCTGCTCAATTTCTGCACTGACATATGCGATTGGAATGAAGAACTCATTCTTCAATTCTATGCAACACTGCACATTACCGGCAACTCTAAAGATGTGAATTCGTGGGTTCTGGACTGGATGACTGAGAACACCCATTATAAGGCCCCAGCATCTGAATTGCTTTGTGCCCTTCCTCTGAGTCCATGCACTGAAGATGCACGTTGTGTTTACAACGAACCTGAGCTCTCAAATCACTATATGCAAGTGCTGATGAAGCCTCTGAAGCCAGGGCAGGCCCCTCGAACCACATTCCTCGTCAAGGAATTGTTGTATGTGCCTCGGACTGTCTACCTCATTCTAATGAAGACAATGAGTCCCATCAAAGGCCACGACTCAAGTGATGAAGAAGTCGTTGGCATCATATAGAATATGCTTTTCAACATCTGTCATGGCGTTCCCGTCAACTTCCATGATTTCTTCATGAGGACTCTGGCCAACATTGCTATGTCACCATTTGAGCTGAAGCCTTATGCACCTTGGATTATGAGATTCATCAGGACAAGGTCTTCACTCAATTACAAAGCTGAAACTCTGAACCACTGCAGCTACTGCCCCCTATTGAAGTCCTCAAAAGGACATTTTCCTCAGCTAAAGAAAAGGGCAAAGCTACTGCTGTGATAGATGAAGGCATTCGTCCATTGGATGGTCAATTTCGCAAGGCTGCATCTTATTCCACCAATGATGACTCTGCCACACATGACACTGCCGCCAACACTGCCAAGCCAAATCCTCAAGCCACATCACCCAGGGTGATGACTGATCGTGAGTTACTCCTCAGTCTTCATCAAAAGGTTGATCACAATCACAAATGGGTCAAGCGTCAGTTTGGTTCAATTCTTCACAACATGTCTGCAACACATAATGCAGTGAAGAAAAACCACTACTACCTTCATGAAACCCTCAACCGTACCTGGGCTGTTTTATCCCAAGTCTACAGCGCTGATGATCTGAAGCGAATGGGTCTCAACGAAGAATTTGCCTGGTCTGCACCTCCTCCGAAGAAATACAAGAAGGTCCCAGTTCCTTCTTTGGTGGCCAACTCATATTCTTCATCGCGCGACACTGATGAACATGAAGACTTGGACGACACTGCGGCATGCCCTACTTCAACAACCGACCCCAACAACACCGGCGCTCCTTCATCAACTTGAATATCTTCAGGGGCGTTAGTCCTCAGTTTCGATCCTTTTGGTCATTTGATGACAAAGGGGGACAAATCTGAGTTAGTCTTCAAGTGGGTCTATTATAAAGGGCGTTTTTTTTTCTAAGTTACAACTCTCGTTCTTCCGAAACTTTTATTGGATCGAGTTGTAATCTTAAATCCGATGGTGTTCTGATACTTTTTATGCACTATGCTCTGATACTTTGATGCTCTATTCGGCATGATTATTCCGCGTTAATATTATTGCGTGCATGCTGAATTTCATCGGGCACCATATTTCATCATGCATTTCAAATTCTTCATATTATATATCAAATGCATGTATGAATTACAAGATATAGGGGGAGATCTCCATGATTCAACTCTTCAAGTGTGCATTGCTTCAAAAGCAAATTCCTCACTATGCACATCTTCAGGGGGAGTTCTTCTATATCTTGCAACGAAATTCCTCAATATCAGTTTTTACACTTCATATATTTATCCCCGTTGAAAACTTAACCTATATTGTCATCAGTCACCAAAGAGGGGGAGATTGTAAGTGCATCTTGTGCCCCTTAATGATATTGGTGTATTGAAGACTTATAGGTTAAGTATCTAATGTGTTTATGAGTGTACACAGGTCTATAAGTCTATGAGGAGTTTGATATTTACAGAGAAAGTCGACCCCTAAAAATGAAGTTCTTCGATTGAAGACTTTGATATTCTGAAGACTTTCTGAAGACTTCGAAAGTGAAGAAATTGGTGTGACCTTGAAGACTTGGTATTCATTCGAGGAACATGAAACGTGAAGACTTTTGTTTTCCTAGTTTCATTTTCTCTTTCTTGAGTCATAGGAAACACCGTACTAAGGAGAAAATTTCCATGTGGTGCTCAACTCAAATCCTACACCTACCAATCCCTTCGAGTGAAGCCATTGGAAATCTCATACAGTTCAGTCAATTTCTTCAGTGACAGAGACACAGTTCTTCTGGTCACTGAGGACTTTGCTCTGACTGAGGAGTTAGGAATTCGCCAGTGCGAATTGCCTACATAGTGAGGAACATGATAGCCCTAAGGAATTTGTACCTCAAATTTCCGACCGTTGCTGTGCTACGCGCCAGCTGTCCCAAAATATCTTATCCATCCAACGGTCATATCATTGAAGGGCATTTATGTCTTATCATGTCGGGCTGCTCCCTAGGCTATAAATAGCCGCCCCCTACAACCACTAGCTGGTTGGCTGCTCCGCAAGAACTTGACACTTGTCATTTGAGAGCAACCCATCCTCCGAGGACTTTGAGTGAAAATCATCAAGTGAGGAAAATCCAAACCCAAACCCAGAACACCTACAAATCCAAAGTGATTGAGCATCACTGAAGAGATTGATCCTACGTGGATCCGACGCTTGTTACCTTTGAAGACTGTGCTTCTTCCAGACGGTTAGGCGTCAAGGTCTAGAGCATCCAAGAGGAATTGTGGATCGCCGAGTGACCAAGTCTGTGAAGGTTTGGAAGTCACCTGAAGACTTACTATGAGTGATTGGGCGAGGACTGTGTGTCCTTAGCTCAAGGAGAATACGGTGAGGACTGTGTGTCCGGGACTAGGTGTCCTCGAGTTTAAAAACTCAGCCGCTCCAACCAGATGTACAACTGAGACTGCAGTTGGAACTGGTCTACCAAATCATTGTCTTCACCAAGCTTACTGGTTCCATCTCCTCAACACTTTCATTTCCTCATTACTGTGTTGTGTGTTTGTTCATATCTGTGTTTGAAGACTTTGACTGAAGACTTTCTCAATTTCCTCAGTTCAATTTCTTCAGCCTGTTTTGTCTTCATCTAGTGTTATCCTGTGTTTACGCTTTATGTACTCAGAGTTTGTCTTCATTTCATCATGATGACTATGCCTGGATTCTGTTATGTTTTCATCTGAGTACTTATTCCGCTGCTAGTAGTTCTTCGCTAAGGAATTTCCTCACGAGAAAAGTCCTCAGTGGAGAATTTCATAAAAATCGCCTATTCACCCCCCCTCTAGTCGATATAATGCACTTTCAGGAGGGAACTCCATGAGACCAAGGAACTCCTCCGCCTAGCTCAGACAAAGGTGGACAGGATCAAGAAGGATGGTGCACCCCCGGGACAGCCCGTTGTTGCCTCTCGAGGCGGGCGACCCCCACAGGTTACGCATGCCAAGGGATCATCTCGGCCACGCCATATGACGGCGAAGGAATACCGCAACCTCTTCAAGGTGCCACCGGCGAAGCAGCGCTGTGTTCAGCTCCTCCACTCCCCCATTCCCTCAAGTGTCGAAGATACTGAGACAGATGAGGATGAGGAGGAAGACCCAGAGGAGTCGGTCTACGCGAACGAGCATTCCACCACTTAGACACCGTTCAGGACTAGGATAGGCCAGTCCGTAACCCTTAAGGTAGGATAGGTCATGTACCCCTTATGCGAAGTCGAGTACATGTAATGGTTCAAATGAAACCACGTTGTGTTATGTTCGCTTTCAACTTGTTTTGATGGAAGTCGTACTTTCCCTTCGGGAACTTGTAAATGACTACATCACCCATTTGGTCTTAATGCATGAGTTTGGCCCTTCTGTCCCTTGCTTAACTTAAAATTGTGTCACGCCCACCCCCTCACTAGGCATCCCATCTATATTGCTTTCCCTCATCTTTCCCAATCATGAGACCTTGACCGCTCCAACAGGATGCCTGTTGTAACACGTACTGGTGCCTCTACTCAGCAGCAAGAAGCCGGAGTGGGAGCTAGTCAGGACCAAACCCAAGGACAAGCTCCACCACCGCCACCACCTCCAAACATGGACATGGCTCAACTTCTCCAAGCCTTCCGAGAGGAACGCCAAGCCAACACTGCAGCCCTCCAGATGATTGCCCAGGCTGTCAACCGCCAGCCGACGGGAAACGAAAATGGACGTTCCACGATGGCAGAGTTCAAGAAGCATGCACCACCCACCTTCATCGAGACCGCTGAACCCCTGGATGCAGACGACTTGGTCCGCACCATTGAGGATCTGTTGGAACTAGTCAGCTGCACTGAAGACCGTGAGAGGGTGGCATATGCTGCCCAATGTCTTGGGGGGACTGCCAGAGCTTGGTGGGATGGATTCAAGGTCATGCATGCTGGTCAAAACATCACTTGGAATGACTTCAAGACAGAATTCTGCAAGGCCCATATTCCTTCCGGAATCATGGCCATCAAGAAACGTGAGTTCCGAGCCCTGAAGCAAGGAAGTAGCACAGTCAAGGAGTACATGCAGAAGTTCAGTGTTCTGTCAAGGTATGCTCCTGAGGATGTCAGCACTGATGCTGACAAAAGAGAACGCCTCATGGAAGGCCTTAACTAGTTGTGTGTGACTGCCCAACCTTTCCTGATCTGGTGAACAAGGCACTTATGCTTGAGGACAAGTGACGTGCTTTGGATGATACCCGTAAGCGCAAGAGGATCAGCGGGGGTAGCTCCAGCAACTAGAAGCCTCGCCCATGGCAGCCAGCCCCGGTCAAGCCAACCTATCAGCAGCCAAGAGCCCCTGCACCCCACACCAACTATCAGCCTCAGCAGTATGCCAACCCCAGGCCAGCTTAAAACAACTCCAGTAAGAATGCTGGCAAGAGCAGCAACCCCAACCAAGTCACTTGCTTTGGATGTGGTCAGCCAAGACACTACTCCAAGAATTGCCCCAACAAGAAACCCGACGCCCCGCGCCCCAATGCACAGAACCCAGGACAAGGCCGCAGAATGCCACCAAGGAACCAAGCTCCCCACAACCCGCCCAACAATGGCAAGGGTCGTGTGAATCATGTCACTTCAGAAGAAGCCCAGGAAGACCGGGACGTCGTGCTGGGTACGTTCCTTGTCAACTCAGCACCTGCAACTGTCTTGTTTGATTCTGGAGCCACGCATTCATTTTTCACCCAAAACTTTGCATTAAAAAGTGGCATGACCCCTACACCCCTGAATAACCCTATGGTGGTACAAACCCCCGGAGCAGAGATGAGAGCCAAGATAGGATGTAAAGGAGTCGGGATTGTCATTAATGGGGTAGACTTCCTAGCGGACCTTATCATCTTAAGATCGCAAGGCTTGGATGTGATCTTAGGAATGGATTGGCTCATCAAGCACCAAGGCTTGTTAGATTGTGCCAACCGGACTGTCACTGTGACCAATGACCAAGGAGTCAAAGTTAAATTTGCCTCCAACCCCTCCTCTGCTCAAGCCGACCAAGTCAACTGTCTGACTGAGGTTGGATTGGAGCAAGTGCCGGTAGTATGCGAATACCCTGATGTCTTCCCTGATGAGCTACCGGGAATGCCTCCTGAACGAGACATTGAGTTCATCATCGAGCTCATACCCGGAGCAGGACCCATCTATAAGAAGCCTTATAGAATGGGATCGGAAGACTTAGCAGAGTTGAAGAAGCAACTGGAAGGGTAGTTGAGGAAGGGATTTATCCGCCCTAGTGCCTCCCCTTGGGGATCACCCGTTCTGTTTGTGGCAAAGAAGTATGGTACTATCCTCTTATGCATTGACTATCGTTCCCTCAATGAAGTTACAATCAAGAACAAGTATCCACTTCCCAAGATTGAAGATCTGTTCGATCAACTCAATGGGGCCAAGGTGTTCTCCAAGATCGGCCTTAGATCTAGGTACTACCAGCTGAAAATCAGACCCAAAGTTATTCCGAAGACGACATTTGTAACCAGATATGGCCTGTATGAGTGCACGGTCATGTCCTTTGGGTTGACCAATGCCCCAGCTTACTTCATGTATCTCATGAATAAGGTCTTCATGGAATATTTGGACAAGTTTATTGTCGTCTTCATTGATGACATTCTTGTCTTCTCGAAGACGGAAGAAGAGCACGCGCAACACTTGAGGATGGTCCTAGACAAGCTTCGAGAGCACCAACTATACGCCAAGTTCAGCAAGTGCAAATTTTGGCTGCATGAGGTTGGATTCTTGGGTCATAAATTGACTGCCGAAGGATTGCCAGTGGATCCCACAAAGATCCAAGTCGTGACTGAATGGCAAACCCCGAGCAATGTGAAGGAAGCCAGAAGCTTCCTCAGACTCGCGGGATATTACCGCAAATTCGTTGAAGGATTCTCAAGCATTGCCCGACCCATGACCCAACTCTTGAAGAAGGACAAGAAGTTTGAATGGACGCCGAACTGCGAAGAAAGCTTCCAGGAACTGAAGAAGAGATTGACCACCGCCCCAGTTCTAGCCACACCTGATATTCACAAAGAAATTGTGATATATTGTGATGCGTCGAGAGCCGGGCTTGGAGGTGTTCTTATGCAAGAGGGCGGAGTCGTAGCATATCTGTCCAGACAGCTACGTCCTCATGAAGAAAACTATGCTAGTCATGATCTTGAGTTAGCAGCAGTGGTTCATGCCCTGAAGACATGGCGACATTACCTCCTAGGGAAGCGGTGTGAGATATACACGGACCACAAAAGTCTAAAGTATATTTTCACTCAGAAGGAATTGAACATGAGGCAGAGAAGGTGGCTAGAGTTGATCAAGGATTATGATCTCAGTGTTCAATACCACCCTGGAAAGGCTAATGTGGTAGCATATGCATTAAGCAGAAAGGCTTGTTCCTTAAATGCTATGCTTAAGGAAAGGCTACCCGCCTTGTATGAAGAACTTGAAAGCTTCGGGTTGGAACTGGTTGCACCAGGATTCTTGGCCAAACTCGAAGTCAAGCCTACCCTGATGGATGATGTTAAGGAAGCTCAGAAGGGACACGAAAGTATTGAAGGCATCAAGAGGAAGATCAGGGCAGGCAAGGCCCCAGGATTCTCAGAGGATGAGCAAGGAATTGTGTGGTTTGGGAATCACATTTGCGTACCCAACAAGGTTGATCTCAAGAACTTGATCTTGCAAGAAGCCCTTGACACCCCGTATTCCATCCATCCTGGAGGGACCAAGATGTATCAAGACCTGAAGGAAAGATTTTGGTGGCACGGGATGAAAAGGGAGATTGCCACCTATGTTGCAAAGTGTGATGTATGCCAAAGAGTCAAGGCTAAATATCAGCGACCTGCTGGATTGCTCCAACCACTCAAGGTTCCTGAGTGGAAATGGGATAAAGTCAAAATGGAATTCATCACTGGACTACCTAGGTCAAACAAGGGGCATGACTCCATCTGGTTCATAGTCGATCATTTGACCAAAGTTGCCCATTTCATTCCTGTCAAGACTACCTATGATGGCAACCAGCTGGCAACCCTTTACATCAACAAAATTGTAAGCCTTCATGGTGTTGCTAAGGAGATCGTATCTGATCGAGGGACCCAGTTTACCTCAAGGTTTTGGAAGAAGTTCCAAGAGGCTATGGGAACCAAATTGTCCTTCAGCACTGCTTTCCACCCACAGACCGGAGGTCAGACAGAGCGAGTGAATCAGATACTCAAAGACATGCTCCGAGCCTGTGTCTTAGCATATGGAGCTAAGTGGGAAGAATGCGTCCCTTTTGCCGAATTCTCCTATAACAACAGTTATCAGTCAAGCCTTCAGATGGCACCATTTGAGGAGTTATACGGACCGAAGTGCCGCACGCCCTTCAATTGGTCACAAACCGGAGAAGGACTAGTATTTGGGCCCGATATCCTCCGTGAAGCAGAAGAGCAAGTTCAGCTAGTCAGAGAGCGGCTGAAGGCTGCCAAGTCAAGGCAGAAGAGCTATGCTGACACTCGTCGCCGACAAGTAGACTTCCATGTCGGAGACCATGTATACCTGCGAGTAACTCCTCTTAAGGGAACCAAGCGTTATCCATGTTAAGGGAAAGCTCGCACCAAGATTTATCGGCCCCTTCGAGATCATCGCACGACGCGGAGAAGTGGCTTACCAGTTGGAACTGCCACCTGAACTATCCGATGTGCACAACGTATTCCACGTGTCACAACTCCGGAAGTGTCTCCAAGTTCCCGACAAGCCTGATCTTCACAAGGACGTTGATTACCAAGCCATGGACCTTCATCCTCATTTGACGCACTTGAAGCCGCACCATCAAGTACTTCAAGGTCCAGTGGAGCAACCACACTGAAGCAGAAGCAACCTGGGAACATGAAGACTACCTTAGGTCTGAGTTTCCGTATCTCTTTAAAGCCTAGTTTAGGAATCTCGGGGACGAGATTCTGGTAAGGGGGGTAGGTCTGTCACACCCTGCATTTTGTAACATGTCATTTACATTATTAAAGCATGAAAAATTGAACCAACAAAAACTTTTGCATTATTTGGCTTTTATCTTGGAGTTGGTTTTCTCTGTGTGATTTTTTTCAAGTGCTCTTTAAAGTCAACTACTCCACTTTCTGTACTTCGTTTCCTTGCCCCAAACTTGTGCCCAATGATCATGCCATGTGTATAGTACAGTATAGTATTTTCCAACAAAAATAATTTGGCCAAATAGTATTTAAAAAAAAAAATAGTTTTCCAAAAACCCCTGAGTTGAGGTTTGCACTACAAGTACTTGATTTGGGGTATGAAAAATGTTTCAAAGAGTATATTTGAAACCTATTAGATATAGGATTCCCATAAACCACAAAAATATAATTTTAAGAGTTATTTTCCTCTTTTATTTAAAAGCTTTTTCTTAAGGCTAGAAATGGTGTTTAATAGGGAAAAATATTTTATTGTTTCAAAAATATTTGACAAAAATCAGGGACACTCAGTGGACATATATCTTCCATATATAAGAGTTTCAACACATGGTCATGATCAAAATATTGGACAAAACCTCCCAAAATCATTTCTGCCCATTTCAAGGATTTGAAATATTTCTATAGGAAATATTTTCATAAAAATCCAAGGAAAATCCAGAAAGTCAAAAATACATATTGTGATCACCTTACATAGCCTCATGTCAATCAAGGTCATTTTGTTTCACCAAAATGCCCCAAAACCCTCTCTGACCAGAATCAAATTTGAATAGCTTTGTACTACCAAGTTCCTCTCGTTGACCCCAACTTTTGTGATCATGTTCACATGACCAAATGAGGCCACTACACCAAGTGGTTCATCAAGGGGGAGTGATTTTCTCAACTAGATCTACACAAGTTCATTTCTGCTAATTTCTAGGGTTTACAAAAGTTGCATTGGCAACTTTGCCCAAATAAGCTCCAAATTGGTGGAAGGCCCTAATTATATGTGTAATTTCACCTTGTGGAGTCTCATGGCAAATGGAAATCATCTACTTGCCCAAACCAGCATCAAACACCTTGTGACACTTTACCAAAATCCCATTTTTGGCCTCTTCCACTAATCTCCGTAGGCTCAACTTTCTACCACGACCTCTCCTAGTCCCCCACTAGCACCTGGGTGCTTTGCTGCCCGAGGAAGCAATGATGAAGGGGGGAGAACCCCATTTTTCTTCTCTGTACAGTGGATTCCTCCCTCTCTCTCAGTCTCCCTCTCTCCTGTCAGCCTTCCAGAGCATCCAAGGCACCCCCCAGCTTTTGCCCATGCCCCCTTCAGCTGCCAGATGCAAGTGGACGTGTGTAGACGCGGGAAAGCTGCGGATGCCGGCCAAAGTCGTGCTCTGGAGCGCCTGGCAGGGCACCCGACCGTTGACGCCGCGCCTCTAGGCCACCTCGAGCCTCCCCCGCACGTCAGTCGATGCCCCTCGACATCCGCTCCAAGCCAGCAAGCCGCACACTTGCTTCCGCGCCCTCCTCTCTCTCCTGCAGCTCGCGCCAGAACGCCGCCCCATTCAGCCAATGCTCGCGCCAGAACACCGCCCCATTCGCCCAATGCTCGCGCCGCTCCTATGGCCCGCCCGCAGCTTGCCCCGCTCCTCCTCTCTCTCCCTGGCACCCTAGACCACTCCCACGAACACCCCTGAGCCCTCCATTCCCTCTCTAACGGCCACCCGAGCCGATCCCACGGGCACCCATAGGCCGCGCCTACGGTGGACCTTGGCCAGCCTCTAAAAGGCGACCCCGAGCCTCTCTCTCACTCCCTGTCGCTCCTCCATACTCCTAATCCACCTCCCTGCCGGTGTACAAAAAGAGGGGTACACTTTTTGTACCCCTATAACTGTGCACGGGCAGTCTGAGCCACGGGCACCACCGCACTGGGCAAGGCAAGGGAGGTGAGCCAAGGTAAGGCCGAAGCACGAGAGAAGCAGAACGACGCCAAGACCAAGACCACAAAGAGCGAAGGAGACGAAGCGGGCCCCCCTCGGCAAGATCCTTGCCGAGAGGTGGTTTTAGCAAACCCGGCAAGACCCTTGCCGTGGCAGCTCGCCCCACACCTACGGAGCGGGTCACCCTTGAGTCCACTACCCCCATGGGGCAAGGATTCGGGAGGCATCCCCGTGGTGGTATGCAGATCTTTGTGAAGACATTCAAGATCAGATGCACACTTTAGAAGATGATGATCCTTGGCGGGATCCTAGCCAAGGAGGACCACAAGGCCCCCGGCAAGAGCCTTGCCGGGGATGACAGCAGGCACCACGGCAAGACCCTTAGCGGGTCCGCGGCAAGGCCCTTGCCATGAACACCCGTGGGGCCACCGTCAGGCCCACGCCAGTCACACCTCCACCACCGTTCGCATGTAGCTGCCGACCCAACCAGCTGGGCAGGCACCTGCGTGGCGGCGTGCAGATCTTCGTGGAGACCCACCGCTGCGCCACCTCAGCTGCCTGCCTGCCTACATGGCATCGTAGGCATGGCTGGCCAGGGCGTTTGTCGATGCGAGAGGGAGCGGCGACGGACGAGACAGGGCTCTCCCCCGTCCCCGATAAAGCAAGGACACCTAAGCAAGGCGCATTAAATGCACCTTGTCATGTAATTCAAGGGATAACCTCGCATCACTATACCCTTTCCACCTCCCGTGTGCCACTGTGGCAACCCCTTTCCCTATAAAAGGAGGTCCCAGGCGACCAGGAAGAGGATTCGGCTTTTTGGAGCTCTCGACGCCCCATAGCTAGCTCAAGAACGCAGATATACAATCCACCAAAGCAGGAGTAGGGTTTTACGCATCCTTGCGGCCCGAACCTGGGTAAAGGAAACGTGTGCTATCTGTTTGATCCGCTCTTTTCACAACCCCGCGCCCCGCAACCGCAGTAGGGATTCTTGTGATCCCATAGGTGTCGTTCCCACCGACATCTTTGGCGCGCCAGGTAGGGGGCGCAGTTGTGAGAATCGGCTTTGGCAGTTAGCCCGGCGCTCCTTCATCTTCGTGACCCTCGAAGAAGAAAGGAGGCCAGAAGGTCGACGCTCGAGCGATCGCGAATAGAAGCTAAGTTGCACCGAACCCTTGTTTTGTGCTACCTTTCTTATTTGAGGTTATTCCCCCCGGAGATGTCTGCTTTGTATGAAAAACCTGCACGCCAGGGGGCTCTACCACGATCGGCAACGCCCTTGCCCTGTTTCGAGTCCGCTCAACAGCTCAAGCGGCTGCGTCGAGAGTGGCAGAGTAGCCTTCCGCGACCAACAATGCCTCGATTCTGACTCGAGTCAAGCTTCATAGTTCGAGCGGCCGCGTTCAGAATGGAAAGGTGGCTTGTCCGGCAGCACGCGTACCCGGCAGGCCATGGGGATCCGTCCCCAAGACGCCGCTTGGGGCTTTCGCGCTGGTAGACCTTCCCGATCGACGTAGGGCACGCATACAAAGGGGAATTGAACAGGGAAATAACATGCATGAAATTAAGGATACTTCAGAGTTATATTACATCACATCATAGGTGCGGTTCAAACTAAAGATAAAATTTGTCTTGGTCGGGAACCCGCAGCGGCGAAGAAGAAAGGGATGCCTAATCCCGGCGCTGGCCTTCCACCCTCTTGATTTCGTCGATGCAGTCGGTGATGGGCTTGATGCGCTCCTTGAGCACCATGGGGCCAGCATCCTCCGGCAAGCTCCTCATCGCGGCCACGAAGTCGAGGTCGGGATTCCAGTACGCCACCTTGGTGAGGACCTTGGTCACGACCCTCCGGCAAAGTCGTCGGGCCTCCTCGGCCAGCGTGGCCGTCCTGTTGCAGTGGAGATAGGCCAGGGTCCCGAGGACGCCCTCAAAGAACTGGGTCAGCTTGGCGTTGACGGTCCCGCTACGCTCGGGGGCGTACCTCACGTTTGGCAACCCCATGGTGGTCAATTGTGAGGTAACCCTGCCGGCGACGACCTCCAGATGGCCGATCCACCTGTTCTCACCCGCCACATATTCCTGGTGGGAGGCGGCCTCTCTCGGCCGCAGCTGCTTCTCCTCCTCCAGGCTCCTGGTCAAGGTCTCCTCCCGAGCCCTGCTCTCCGACAACAACTTCTCGAGATCCTCCAGCTTCAGCCTAAGGTCTCTGATGGAGTTCTGCGCCTCGGAGAGCTCTCCAGCCTTGCTGACGACCGCTCCTTGCGCCTCTACCGAGGCACAGTTGAGCGTGCTCTTCTCGCCGGACAACTTGAGGGCCTGCTCCTTCAGCTCGTCCCGCTCCGCTTCCAGCTCCTTCACCTTGCCGGCATGGGCCAGGGCTTGGGCATCGAGTGCCTCTTCGTGCCTCTGCTCCAGCTCGCGGGTCCGTCGCGCGACAAGGGCCTCGAGCTCCTCATCCTTGCGGCGGAGCGTTGCGGCAAGCTTCGCCTCACGCGCGGAGAGGTCCTCCTCCTGGGAGTCCAAGGTGGCTTGATGCTGGTTCCGAGCAGCTTCGGCCGCGTCAGCCAAGTTCGCCGCCTTCTCCTGGGCCTTCTTTATGTCAGCCATCTTCATGGCGAGCTCCACAACGCGCTCGGCCAATTTCTCTTGAAAGGCCCTTTGCTCCTCGCGAGTCTGATGCAACCAGGCCTGCGTCTCGGCGACGCGCGCCTTGAAGTCCAGCTCTGCGCTGTCCACCGCTACCGCCCTGGACTTGACTTTGTCCAGACGGGCGCGGTAGAGAACTTGGAGCTTCCAGAAATTGGCCCCCATGGCGCGGAAGAGCTGCTCTTCTGGAGAACCATCGCCGCCAACGATCGGCGTGTCGACAACCTCGAGCCCGGTGGCAGCAAGCACCTCGCCGTCGAAAACTTCCACTTCGGCGGGCGCTCGGCTTGACGACCCTGGGAGGTGGACGAAAAGATCATCGCCCACCTTCAGGTATCTGCCGGGGCCCGAGGTTGGGGAGGAGGAAGGCTGGTCACCCACCAACTCTTCCTCGCCGGGGGCCTTGCCAGCCTCACCGGCAGGTCCACCGCTGGCGCCCTCGGCATGAGCCTCGTTGGTCGCCTTGGCGGCCCCCGCAGCAGCGTCCTCTGCGGCACCCTAAGTGGCTTCGTCGGCGGCGGCCTCGTCAGCACCCTTGGCGACCTCCTCGGCGGCAATCCTGCTGACCTCCTCCGCGGCCTCCTCAGCAATGTCTCCGACAACAGTTTCCACGTCCTCCATGTCTGTTGAAGGAGGGCCTGGGCAGCAACGGGAGTAATGAAGCCAAGGAAAGGATAAGGGAAAAAACAGAGACAAAGGACAGGCGACTCACAGTGCCAGGCTGTGAAGCAAAAGTGCCCTCTCCGCCTGCGTTTGGCACCGTGGCAGAGCCACCAGCGCCCAAGTTCCCCTCTTCCTCCATGGGTGTGTACTCCGTGCCTGATGCCGTTGCCGGGGACGCCCCCTGCGGCAGCGTAGTCGACGGGAGTGGTGTGTTGGGAGTGGCCCTCTATGGCTCCTCCTGCTGCCGCTCCCCTCCTGCGAACCCGGCAAGGTCAGCATCATAGCGTCGAGCGCCTACTACATGTCGAGTAAGAGGTGGGTGACGAACTTACGCTGGGGGCTGCTGTCCGGGCTGCTCAACACCACCAGTGGTGTCGTTGAAGCCCCAGCCGGGGGCTGGCTGCTCACCGAGGTCCTCGCCCTCTTCACCCTCTGGGCCAACGTCTTTGCCTCCCTGCAAGAGCAAAAATGGATCAAGACAGTAGACCCAATGCGGGAAGATGGAAATGACAGTAAGGAATGGAGTACTTACTCGTCATCCGTCTCCTCCTCTTCCGCCAGTTTCCTTTTCCTCTCCGGGCTGAGAGGCCCGAGATCAAAAGGGAGCTCCACGTCTTCATCCGAGTCGACGCCTGCCGGAGAAGGCGGAGGTGGCGGCGGGGTTTGTGCGCGCCCACACGAGGAAGGGGCTGTCGCCTTCTTCTTCTCAGCGGCCTTCGTTAGCTTCTTCGCTGCCGAGGCCCTCGTGTGACGCCCGGACCCCTCCGGGGACAATTGAGGCCGCGTAGCCCTGCCGGGCCGGACCAGCTCGCCGGAGCCAGACCGTCGCAGGACTCACCCTCTTCCCCTGGTTGGCGTCAAGCCCGCCACCACGCCCTCGTCCTCCGACAACTCGTCGGCCGCGCCCTCAACAAGCGGAGCTCTGGTGTCGGCGTTGCCGGTCTCCTCGGCGGCCGCCGCCCACAGGGTGAGCTGCTCCTCCGGCGCAACCATTGCGGCCTGGTCCTCCACGCCCCCGGCGCTGCCGGCCTCCATGGTGAGCTGTACCTCCCTCGCCCTGGTGGCGATGTAGTCCAGCTCTGCCTGGGTGGTGTACATGATAAGCCGCTGCTCGGCGTCAGCATTGACGTACACCTCGATCAAGGTGTCGAAGAAATGCTGCACATCTGCATCCGTCGGCTCCCTCCAGCTCGGGACGGGGCCGTGCGCATTGCAGTCCGGCATCATGGCGATGATCTGGGAACGTCGTGAATTATTGCACAACGGGACCACCCCCGCTGGCAACTTGAAGAACGGCCCCTTGACGACCTTGCCGGCCTTTACGGCAGCCCTTGCGGCCTTGCCGGTCAGCTCGACCTCGCCGTCGCGATCCACATCCAGTTGGAAAAGCCGCTGGCAAAAGTGGGCATGCGCCAGCACCGTGAAGTTGTTGTTGAGGCCAGGGCGGAGCCGCATGATGTCAGCCGGATTCGTAAAAAGCCAAGCCGGCCTCCCCTTGTTGTGCAACGGGGCGATCCGGCGGTGAATGAAGTCCGCCCCGATCATCTCCAGGGTGAGCCTAGCCCGGGTCAGCCGAAGAATCCTGGTGGTAGCGACAATAAGCCTCCCATCGGCGGCGTCGACATCACCCCAATCGCTGTCGCGGACCGGCGGCACTCGACGGACCTTGCAAAATGTCGACGGGTCTTCGTCCTCAATCCAGCACCACCGGTCATGCCACTCGTCCCACCTCTCCTTCACGGCACCGTTCGGGTATGCCCCTTTGGATCTTGGGATCCACGTGACGCAACCAGAGACAGCACCTCCCGGCTGGATTCGAGGATAGGAATAATGGCGGAAGAGCGCCCTGTTGGGCTGCACCCCGGCGAAGCCCTCGCAGAGATGCGCAAAGAAAGACATGCACGCCACCGCATTCGGAGTAAAATCCAAGAGGCGAAAACCGAAGGTGTGCATAATGTCGCAGAAGAAATCAAAGAAAGGGGCGCATAACCCGCAAGAAAAGTAGTCAACGAAGAAGGGGTACAGATTTGGGGCAGGGTCGGCACAAGTGGTAGGAATGACGCGCGTTGCCGGGTGTCCCGAATTCTCTCCCCCCGTCTTCACTTCCCACAGGGGCTTGAAGGAGGCCCAGAGCTCAAGAACATCAACCGTCGAGGGGAAGAAGAAGGCGGACTGCGTCCGGTCCCCCAACAGCGCGCTCTCCGGTGGCTCCACGGTCCCGGAGCCCTTGGCCACCCCCTTGCCCTTGGTGGATTTGGGC
The DNA here is from genome assembly GCA_032464435.1 of Aegilops umbellulata. Lineage (NCBI taxonomy): Eukaryota > Viridiplantae > Streptophyta > Magnoliopsida > Poales > Poaceae > Aegilops > Aegilops umbellulata. The sequence continues at coordinate 110,537,783 of CP136056.1, read as the reverse complement.
GCCATGGCGACCAAGAAGTCTAGAGGGTTGAGGAAGGGGGGTGGCGAAGCAGCGACAGCGGGCGATGACGAAAGCTTGCGAGGAAGGGAAGAAAGGGAATGGCGGCTCTTAGATTGGAAAAGGCACGAAGGAAGAGGCGGATGTGAGAAGCGCGCCCACGGTAATTCCTTCTTATGGGGGGAAACGCGCATTAACTGTGATGTGACGCATGCCCGCTGAAAGCAACCCGGCGCATGCATCCCATGTCACACACACCTCCCCACGCCGCTCCACGCGCGGGAATCGTGGGAGGCGCAGCGCACGAAGGAACTTACCGCGGTAAAAACCACCCCGCCTGCCCGCGCACCGTTTTTGGGCCTAGCCCAACGACGCGATTGCGCTTACATGTGGCCCAGGCCCAGGGGCTCCTGTCGGTGTACAAAAAGAGCGAAGGGCACGAAGCGGGGCCCCCCAGGAAGATCCTTCCCGGGAGGTGGTTTTAGCAAACCCGGCAAGACCCTTGCTGTGGCAGCTCGCCCCACACCTACGGAGCGGGTCACCCTTGAGTTGTAACACCCCGAGACCGACACTACAGACGCCTTCCACGTTTGTCGTGATCGTCGTGTGTTTTATTTGCTTGTTGCATTGCATCATGTCATCATGCCATTAATATTGCAACCGTTTCAAAACTCTTTTAAGTAAATCGTATGGATCTTTCCATTTAAATCGAGGGAGGGGTGACTTCTCTTTATAACATATCCTCCCAATATCAGGGAGCTATTATCACATATTCCACTTTCGGAGTCACCCATAAACACACTTGCAAATATGTCCCACCGTTTTATTCTTGTTCTTGGCCTCTTCTTTTAATTCTTTTGAACTCTCTCTATATTTTTTTCCTGCTAAAGAGAGAGCAGAGAGCCCAGCAGCCAGGCCAGCCTGCTTCCCCGCGGCCCATTTGCTCCTAGAGGCCCAGCCCCCGTTGCTAACCCTAGCCGCCAGGGGCCCAGGGCACCCGATCCCCCTCCTCTCGATCTCACCCTCTCCCTCCCGCAGCATCCCCATCTCTCGATCCCCTCCTTCCTCCTAGCGCCGCCACCACACGCATCGAGCCAGGAAGAGAAGCTCCCTGCGCCCGATCCCCTCGCCGCCGCCACCGTGAGAACCCCGCGCCCGACCTCCTCCTTGCCGCCCTTGGTGCCGCGCCACCGGACCTCCCCGTCGCCCTCGTCGACGACCAGCGCTGCCCCTGCAGCCTCCCCTCGCCCGCGTCGTCGCCTCCCCATGGCGCCGCGCCCGGCCACCCGCACCACTACCATCTCCAGCCGTGGCCGGCTCCTACGCTGCTGCTATGCTCCGCTCCGCCGCCCCTGCTCCGTCCAGCAAGCGCGCCGCCGCTGCCCTCCTCTGCTCCGCCTCCGTTGCGCCAAGGCACCCCGGCTATCTCCTGCTCCTCGCCGGCCTTCGCTGTGCGCGCCACCCCTTCCCTGCTTCAGACCAAGGCCGACGCCGGCGACTTCTTCTAGGCGCGGTTCGGCCACGCATCAACAACCAGCAGCTCGAGCTGCCTCCATGCATCTCCGGTGACCTCCCGAGGCAGAGCCGTGCAAGTCCCTCGATGCCCCTTTAGTTCATCAAGATCGCGAAGTCCAGTGATGCGCCTCTCCGATGCGTGTACGACTACCGTTTCCCTGGATTCGCCAAGTACCACGACCATCGCGTTCCGTTTCATCACCGTCAAGGCCGAGAGGACGCCAAGTACCAGGACGACGAGGACCGCCAAGTTCGTCCACCGCCGTCAAGTGAAAGACTACCATCATTCCAAGACCCGAACGACTACGGCGACATGAACATCTACGAACCGTGTTCAGCTACCGGTTCCTACCAAGAACGACTACCGTCGACGTGTATTTCGCCCAAAGGACTTGGATGCGACAAGTTCCTCTCCGAACGTGTACAACCCATGAACGTCTACTTCCACTACCGTCGCGAGAACTACTACTTCCACTACGGCCCGTGTACCACTACTTCCTTTGAAGAACTTTATCCGTTCCTAAAAATGCACGCTTCGAAGGTATAACCCCGAGACGACGCCCATGGACGAATGCTTGATTGATGCATGAGTTGAACCGCGTGTTTGCGCTGTTTACAATTGTTCGTTGCGATGCTCCTCTTTTGCCATGCCACCATCTTGTGGGAACCCGGGATTACTGTCGAAATGTCTTGTAGCCGGGATTCCGAGACTGATCGGGTCTTCCCGGGGAGAAGGAATATCCTTCGTTGATCGCGAGAGCTTATCAAAGGGCTAAGTTGGGACACCCCTGCAGGGTTTGAACTTTCGAAAGCCGTGCCCGCGGTTATGGGCAGATGGGAATTTGTTAATGTCCGGTTGTAGAATACCCAAAGTTGATCTTAATTAAAATACATCAACCGCGTGTGTAACCGTGATGGTCTCTTCTCGGCGGAGTCCGGGAAGTGAACACGGTGTTGGAGTTATGCTTGACGTAGGTTGTTCTAGGATCACTTCTTGATCATAGTTCATCGACCGTGCTTTTGCCTTCTCTTCTCGCTCTCATTTGCGTATGGTAGCCACTATATATGCTAGTCGCTTGCTGCAGCTCCACCTCACTACCCTGTCCTACCTTTAAGCTTAAATAGTCTTGATCTCGCGGGTGTGAGATTGTTGAGTCCCCGTGACTCACAGATACTTCCAAAACCAGTTTGCAGGTGCCGATGAAACCGTGCAGGTGACGCATCCGAGCTCAAGGAGGAGCCCGATGAAGATCTTGTTCATTGTGTTGTTTCGTTTCAGTTGATCAGTAGTGGAGCCCAGTCGGGACGATCGGGGATCTGTGTAGCATTTGGGGTAGTCTTCTTTCATTTTTGGTTCCGTAGTCGGACCTTGATTGTATCTGTATGATGTAATGATGTACTCATGTATTGTGTGAAGTGGCGATTGTAAGCCAACTATGTATCTCTTTCCCTTATGTATTACATGGGTTGTGTGAAGATTACCTCACTTGCGACATTGCTTTCAATGCGGTTATGCCTCTAAGTCGTGCTTCGACACGTGGGAGATATAGCCGCATTGAGGGCGTTACATGAGTCCACTACCCCCATGGGGAAAGGATTCGGGAGGCATCCCCATGGTGGTATGCAGATCTTTGTGAAGACATTCAAGATCAGATGCACACTTTAGAACATGATGATCCTTGGCGGGATCCCAGCCAAGGAGGACCACAAGTCCCCCGGCAAGAGCCTTGCCGGGGATGACAGCAGGCGCCACGGCAACACCCTTGCCGGGACCCAGGCAAGACCCTTGCCGGGACCCCGACAAGACCCTTGTCGGGGCCGAGGCAAGGCCCTTGCCATGAACACCCGTGGGGCCACCATCAGGCCCACGCCAGTTACACCTCCACCACCGTTTGCATGCAGCTGCCGACCCAACCAGCTCGGCAAGCACCAGCGTGGCGGCGTGCAGATCTTCGTGGAGACCCACCACCGCGCCACCTCAGCTGCCTGCCTGCCTACATGGCATCGCAGGCACCGCTAGCCAGGGCGCGTGTCGACGCGAGAGGGAGCGGCGACGGACGAGACATGGCTCTCCCCCGTCCCCGATAAAGCAAGGACACCTAAGCAAGGCGCATTAAATGCGCCTTGTCATGTAATGCGAGGGATAACCTCGCATCACTGTACCCTTTCCACCTCCTGTGTGCCACTGTGGCAACCCCTTTCCCGCCCCAGGCGACCAGGAAGAGGATTCGGCTTTTTGGAGCTCTCGACGCCCCATAGCTAGCTCAAGAACACAGATATACAATCCACCAAAGCAGGAGTAGGGTTTTACGCATCCTTGAGGCCCGAACCTGGGTAAAGGAACCTTGTGCTATCTGTTTGATCCGCTCTTTTCACAACCCCGCGCCCCGCAACCGCAGTAGGGATTCTTGTGATCCCATAGGTGTCGTTCCCACCGACACTCCCGCACCACCCATTTGTCCCCAGAGCCGCTCGAGCTCGAGATCGAGCTTGAGCTCCACCGCCTCGGCTCGTCGGCATTCGCGTGGTACAGGCCTCCTCCGCCCCCATTCTCTCTCGATCTGGAACCACGCAGCACCACTGACCCCTTCCCATCTCTTTCCCCACTCTTTTGCAGCCGGGAACGACCGGAACCACCGACGCCCGAAGCACCTCCGCCACATGACCTCGTCGCCGGTGAACCAGGGTGCTCCGATGACCAACTCCACCTCCACCCGAACAGCGACACGACGCTAAGCCCAACCGTGCCCTCGCTCGACCTCGCTGTGCCCTGCATCGTCACCGGTGAGCTCGCCTTCCCCCTCTAGCCTGAGGTTGAAGACGACGGCCATGGGGCCCGTCGGTCAGCCTCACATTCTGACGGGTGGGCTCCACCCGTCAAGTTTGAAACGCACGCGCGCGCGTACCGGTTCTCCCGTCGGCTGAAGGCGTATTTTGAATTTACGTCTTCGACGTCGCAGCCTCTCGCGAGCTGGATCCTCTCTGGGCCTGCTGCGCTGCGGCTGTTCTGGCCCAGTTGCACGGTGCCCTTTTTCCTTTTTGTTTTTTGTTAGACTTGCAAAAATTCCACAGGAATAAATAAACATCCAAATGCAAAAATTTCAGCTCCTAAATTCCTGTAAAAATCTCACCTATTAAATGGTGTAACTTTCATACATGCCCAACCAACTTTTCTGTGTTGTTTAAATTTAAATTCAAATTTGAACAATTAAATCCTTGTCTGAAAAATCCATTGCTCTGTTCCTGTAGCTCCAGGTCCAAAAATAAGATTTTTTCCCTTCTTCGTTTTAACCCTAGTATTTAAAAAAATGAGTTGACATTTTTCTGAGCACTTTGGTTTTTCTGTTTTATTATTGCCTTATTTTTTTCTCGTTAATATTTTGCGACGATAGATTGTGTTGCTGACGAAGGAGTTGGACCAGAAGACATTGAAGACCGAGAAGACTTTGTTGAGCCAGGCAAGTAGCCCTTTGGCCATGTCTGTGAAACCCTTTTTATGCACGTCATATAGAACTTTTATTGCTTGCATCGGAGTCATGATGATGAGGTGACCACATGGGGTGGTTTGCCACCGTTACTTCCTCGTTGATACTTGCATGGTGCATGACCCTACCTCCTTATGAGGGTTATGCCGGTGGGAGTAGATAGGATGCTAAAGTAGATGCTACGCAAAAAGGGACGGGTATATGCACGGTGAAGGAGACAAAGTATTTTCAAAAGACTTTTCGAAAACCTCGTCGGGTGCCACTTATGCCCGAGGGAGATAATGAGATGGGTAACCACTTGATGATGAAGTGGTGTACCGAGGCAAGTGTGTGTGTTGTTTTCGAAAACTGATTAGATTTAAGATTTGTCGACTGTCCCAACCTTACATGCGCAACCACTATAACCTTGTATGGGAAAGGGCATTATTGATTACCTAGGCCGATACTAGCTTGGAGCCCACATTAATAGTGACAGGGGAGAGTTGGTGCTCTCTCTCGGTACGGGATCATGCCAGTTAGGGCGGCCATGACTATTTTCACAGGGCACGGAATACACCGTTGTGTCCCCTCTCGGATGTTATGATCTCGAGTGAGTCTCGTATGATGTACATCGTGAGGATATGGAACAACGAGTGGACTCCTTGTTAGTGTCGTCTAGGGAAATATAGTGATCGGGTGCTTACTTCGGGTACTTGAGGTACCGCGGGTCGTGGATGACACAGAAGTTCCCCGGATCTTGTGGGTAAAGTGTGCAACCTCTGCAGAGTGTAAAACTATTCGAATAGCCATGTCCACGGTCAAGTACAGTTGTTTGGTGCTGCTTAAACTACGTCCAGAGTTTTACAAACTGTGTGTGTGTGTGTGTCGATAAAACTATTTGGGTTAAGTCAAATGGCTTGACGCGATGATCAAGTTGGATTGGTTTCCAACTCCGCTTATGTTGATATCTGCAACTTGTTCATACGGATGTCTGTACTCCCATGATGCATACTTTACATGTTGATAGATCATGTCATTGCACTCAAAAATAGCTTTCTGCAAACTACCTACTTAGTGTTATATCATTGCATCATTGCGCCCTGTTCCAATCGTGGGTTGCTTGCGAGTACATGCAAAGTACTGATTGGCTTGCCACTGGTTATTTAATTAGGCAGGCATGAAAGAACAGGAGTTCGAAGAAGAGTTCTTTGGAGACGAACATGCGAACTAGGACGTTTCCCAGTCAGAATGCCTGTAGGGTTAAGGCAGATGGCATAGGTTCTACTTTTCAACGAAGATTTCCGCTGCTTGAGTTTATTTGGTATTCAGCCCTTTTGGCGTTATCTATGTAGAGACTTGACCATAATGGTCATAATTTGTGTAAGACGGTATGTATGGATGGAAGACTATTGTTATTCAGCTTATGTGTGTTCAGTGAGCATTGATCTCTGGGATCACTGTACACGCGCATTCGGTGATCATGACTTATGAGTCGGGGTCCCCACACTTTCGCACTCCAATAGGCATATATTGTTACAAGGTTATGCCCAAAGGTCTCAAAAACGCCGGTGCTACATATCAACGCGCCATGACTAAGATCTTCGATGAGATAATACATAAGATTGTCGAGTGCTATGTAGATGATCTTGTTGTAAAGGCGGTATCCTATGAATAACATCTTCAACATCTCAGAATCGTATTCGACCGCCTAAGGCAACATGCACTCAAGTTAAACCCTTTGAAGTGTGCCTTCATGGTCTCGTCAGGCAAATTCCTAGGGTTTGTCATTCGACATCGGGGAATAGAAATCGACCCGAGTAAAATCAAGGCCGTACTCGAAATGCCTCCTCCTCAAAACCTTAAGGAGCTGCGTTCGCTTCAAGGGCATCTGGCATACATCAGGCGATTCATAGCCAATTTTGCAGGAAGAATCCAAACTTTTACAAAAAAAACCAAAAAAGACATTCCATTCTTTTGGGATGAAAACTGCCAACAAGCCCTAGATGGCATCAAAAGCTATCTCCTCAATCCGGCAGTCCTGGCTGCGCTGATACCAGGGAAGGAGCTTATACTCTACACCACGGCCTTGGATGAATCTCTTGGGGTACTATTGGCACAAGAAAATGATAACGGGAAAGAGAATGCCCTCTATTACCTCAGTCGTGTGCTCGTAGGAGCTGAACATGCATACTCTCCTATCGAAAAAGATTGCTTTGCACTGGTGTTCGCTGTCATGATAGCACATCGGGTCACCCTCATCTCCAAAGTTCACCCACTTAAATATCTCATGACAAGACTTTCGTAGATTTACATTTCAAGGGGCGGGAAAGCTTCACTTGGAACACGGGCTTTGTTAACTTTTATAACGAAATATGGAGGGCCGAAGACTCCCCGCCGGGTAGCACTATAAGTGCTCCGAATCAGCTTTTTTTTGGAAAACCCATTGGATCAATTTTTACCCAATAATTGATCTTCATGTGGGAAACTTTTATTTTACATTTACAAATGCAGTCTTGTATATGCTGCTCACTGTCGTTTTGGTCGTTTTTCTGTTTTTTGTTGTTACAAAAAAGGGAGGTGGAAAGTCAGTGCCAAATGCATGGCAATCCTTGGTGGAGCTTATTTATGATTTCGTGCTGAACTTGGTAAACGAACAAATAGGTGGTCTTTCCGGAAATGTGAAACAAAAGTTTTTCCCTCGCATCTCGGTCACTTTTACTTTTTCGTTATTTCGTAATCCCCAGGGTATGATACCCTTTGGCTTCACAGTGACAACTCATTTTCTCATTACTTTGGCTCTTTCATTTTCCATTTTTATAGGCATTACGATCGTTGGATTTCAAAGGCATGGGCTTCATTTTTTAGGTTCTTATTACCTGCGGGAGTTCCACTGCCGTTAGCACCTTTCTTAGTACTCCTTGAGCTAATCTCTTATTGTTTTCGTGCATTAAGCTTAGGAATACGTTTATTTGCTAATATGATGGCCGGTCATAGTTTAGTAAAGATTTTAAGTGGGTTTGCTTGGACTATGCTATTTTTGAATAATATTTTCTATTTTATAGGAGATCTTGGTCCCTAATTTATAGTTCTAGCATTAACCGGTCTGGAATTAGGTGTAGCTATATCACAAGCTCATGTTTCTACGATCTCACTTTGTATTTACTTGAATGATGCTACAAATCTCCATCAAAATGAGTCATTTCATAATTGAATAAAAACGAGGAGCTGAAGATTCTAGGGGGCTACAGCTGCGCTTTTGCAGCACTGAACATGGTTCCGGGTACTTAAGATATTGCGTTTGCGTTTGGAGAGGTGTAGATTGTAGATTCTAGCCGAGAAGACCAGGAAAAGATAAGGATAAAGAATGCCATATATCTCAGGAGCTAGATCACTTCCCGATGAACAATTCAGAATTGCCTCAACAAAAGTGGATGGAATTGGATCAAAAAAAGCCATTCAGCTTCGTTATCGATTAGGTATCAGTGGGAACATAAAGATGAATGAGTTAACTAAGTATCAGATCGACCAAATTGCACAAATGATAGCTCAAGATCATGTTGTTCATTGGGAATTGAAGTGGGGAGAACGAGCAGACATCGAACGATTAATTTCTATTTCTTGTTATCGTGGAATTCGTCATCAATGGATCACCCTTACGCGGTCAACGAAATCATACTAATGCAAGGACTTCTCGCAAGCAAATTCGGAAATGAAAGAAGGCTACCGAAAGAACAAGCAACTTATTTCGTGCTCATCCCTTGCTAAAGCGCATACGTTTTCTTGATCCTTGGTACTTGTCTGATCAATCACACTGTTCATTAGTTCACTTGATTTTTCGTTCGATGTCTTGAACCGCTTACTAATCACGTATACGTATAGTAGGCCGCTTCGCCACTCCACGTCTGGCCCGTCTTGGTCTCGCTCACTTTGCCCGCCTATCGTATCGGCTCGGCTTCGTCCGTCAAGCGACAGCTTCTGCCTCTGACGGCTTCACTATCGCTCATGACTGGTAGTAGTTGTCTCTATGTAGTAGTCGGCCTTTGTTAAGCTTCGCCAGAAGCGACTAGTCGCTTCCCGAATGCCTCTTTCTTGTAATAATTAATGTGTATGATCTAGTCTTTCTAATGCCTCCTTCCTTGCCGCCAATGCACGCTAGATGGAGAGTAAGCAAGCTACCTTGCTTGCATTGCATTCGTTAAACGGTAGCTTCCGCGCCCTTCCTGCCTGCTTCAATTGATGTGAATGATCGTGTCTTCGACATCAATTTCAGTCTGATTAGACATGTCATTGAAACAAATCTGTTTTGTCTCTGTTTTCTTTTTGGATGATGAGGATGAGCCAGCTGATCCTAACATAATTTTGGAGGAGCCGGACGACGAAGCCTCAAAATCAGATAAAGACGTCTCCGACGCGGCCGGACTTACACTAGATTTTTATAGAGGTCAGGAGGGAAAAGATATATTGTTTTCTATCAGTCCCAAGCGGATACTCCCCAGCTTCCACGGTCCGCTTACCGAGGAAGAGATGCGGGAGGACCCAGGGCCAGAGCAAGTTGGGTTGGGGTATAGAGCCGTAAGCGCGGTGGGGGTGACAAAGGATGTGCTCGTACGATTCATAGTTGGGTATGATATTCTCGTGGATTGTTGGGAACGTCCTCTATATTCGAAATATGCCTTTCTAGGAGCATTACGATCTGCAGCTCAAATGGTCCCTTATGAAGTCTCTATTGGTCTTATTCTTATTGTGCGCCTTGTGAGCACGTTTGGATCCGCAAAGGCAATCGCTCGGATCTTCCCCTAACCCAACCCGTGAACGGACCGGAGGGAACCGCAGCATGAGTAATGTCCGCGTCTTGTTGCAAGGCTTATTTTGAGTTTTGGGTCATAGGGCGGGCAGTGCAGTCTGGGGCACAAGGGTCCTGGTACTACCCAGGTGCGAAGAACCCCGGAGGCGACTGCAATGAGCAAAACTCTAACTCACCGGCCTAAACGACGAGCAAACACTCAAACGTGAGAGCAGGGGATCACCCAACGAATGGACGAGCTCCAAGGAGGGAGGAGAGAGGGAGGCAGAACCATGCTTTCAGAGAAGTGGCGGTCCGAATCCACTCTGACAAAAGAAAATAACAGACTAAGCCGTGCCGTAAGGGGGGCATTCTCCACACGGGACGGGGCCAAGGCCTTCATGTATGGGTGACAGATAGGCCATAGCAGTACTCCGGGATATACACCAGGGCAACTAATGTCGAGCATACGATGATGCCGTCCGTTTTCATTTCGTGAAAGTCCCCGGCAGAGGAAAGGGCTACAGGTGATGGCGCGTTCTACTTCTTAGGGCGATGAAATCGTTCCTATGGGATCGTGCGTGGCAGCTGGTATAGATGATGATGAAAGGTGGGCCGCTTGAACCGGGACCTATTGTCATAATAGGCAGCAAGCAAAGCTAAATAGGAAAGGGGGCGACTGATGACTGCCTTTTTCATCAGAAATACAAAAGGGTGGAATGTGGAGCTAATATGGCTGGCTACAAGTATAGCCAAAGAAAGATGAGACGAGACGGACTGTTAGATGACGCAGCGGGACTACCAGGGGAAAGCCCGCCCCCGCTAGCTAACATAGATATCTATTCTCGGTGCGCATATTCGATATTTAGAATCTCTTTCCGACCAGGCCGGGCCGAATCGGGCCACCACTTGGGATGGGAATGGCTCAGCCCACATGCATCATTTGATGAAAGCACTCCTGTCCAGTCGCCTCCGATTAGTGGCTTGTCAACCACTGGACCGTAGCTCCTCACCAAATGCCCCTGCGTTGGGGCAACACAGCACATGACTAGTTCGCTCAAGGACCACACCCTCTCGAGAGCAGGATGCCGGCCGAGATGGAGCGCCAACCTAGACTTTCCTTGGGCTTGCCTTGCCCCAACCTCTAAATAAAGGGCGGGCGCCGAAAAGGAAGCAGTGACGCCTTTTTGACGAAAGCTTAGCTTGGTAGGCGCAGCTTACTCACCCTACTCCCTTAGACAATGCAATGTTGTGAACACGAAAGTTTGCAGTTCAGCCCTCTTCTCCCATGCAGAGTCGCAGGCAGCGCCTCGGATAAAAGCACGGACGAGACACATGCAGGGAAACTTGCACGTGTGGTTCTGGCCGGGGACCCCGGTATACTATACTAATATGTGTAGGTCCCTGTAATTCGAGTGAGATTGTCATGGCGCAAAAGCAGATATGGTCCGGTGTTCCCTTGTTCCCCGTATTGGTTATGTTCCTTATTCCTCGTCTAGCAGAAACTAATCGAGCTCCGTCTGATCTCCCAAAAGCGGAAGTTGAATTAGTTGCAGACTATAATGTAGAATATGCGTGGGATGCGATCCTTAATAGTTCACTGTTGGCGGAAGCCAATGTCTCGGGGACTCATTCTGACTTAAACAAGGGGTGGGTCTTTACCAACTTCCAAATGCAAGATTTAGGGAAAAAAGAGGGGCATGGCACTCTTCATTCTTCATTCGAAACTCATGAATGTCGGGTCGGAGGTTTTTGCCTTGTTATCAAAAAGGGGAGTTGGCTAAAGCAAACTCCCTCCTTGGACGAGCACGAGGCTTAGTCAAGTAGAACCGGGTTGCGCTGCTTGATGCTCCGATCGAAAACAAATCAGTGGGGCCATGCCGGTACGACAGAATATGCGTTAGAAAGGTCAATCCCTCCCCCCTTTTTGATTTTTTAATGAAAAACCGGGCGGAACTTCTAAAAAGCAGCCCACCCGCTTCCATCGAACAATATCGCGGCAACGTAGACCTAAGTGGATTTATTGGATCCTCGGGAACCATCACAAGTACGGCCGGCCTATAGAACGAGAATGCCGTGTCGTCCAGCGGAGCTTAGAAGAAGGTGACTTGGAGCCTAAGGAAGGTGACTCGCGCAGACAGCTGACTCCTTTTCAATAGAAAGGAATAGCTAAACATACCCAGCTGGCTGGTCAATCCCAGTGATCTTATCGGCCGGCAAAGCGGAGACGGACGACCACGGTCCCGACCTTACCAGCACCGTAGGTTTACTAATCAATGAAGCCCCTCAACCTACTATCTTTTCTAACAAACTCAACCAAGCCTAACCAAACCCCATGCTCACGACATGTTCTTGATATTGATTGAGTTGGAAGGAGTCATAGACTACCACGGAATCCTTCCATAGTCACCCCGGTGACCTTCGTCACGAAAGCGTCACGGCAGTTTCCAAGACCCCTCATATAATCTCAAGTGGGGATCAGCCGGAGAATGTAGGAATGCCGACCACTACATAAGCCACGTCTGGCTGAGGCGAGCAGCAAGCGGGGGAGAGTATTTTGAAGTACAGGAACATTGGGGTGGGACGCTAGTACTTAAACTAGGGTTGCTTCTTAGCGCTAATATTGCGTTTTTCAGCAGTTAGTTGTAGCGGGCCTTCCCTCCTTCTCTCATTTCGGAAAGATCTGGCAGTATTTTCTTATGATGACCTGGTCGAGAGAGTACGAAACATCGGTGTAAAAGATTGAGTGGGATGGTTATAGTAAGGGGCGAACCAAGTGCTTGCGCGAAGAATCGAATCAATCAGAATGGAGACAAGGAAAGGAATCGAGGCCCGGCTCGATAGCGATACCTCTCACGCGGATGGGAGTTACTTTTCTTTATCACCGTAAGCGTTACGAAATGGACCCGCATTCCCCTTTGCTTTTCTTTTGCAACTAAGCTTAAAAGAAACATAGTAGTCTTTCAAGCCATTAGAAAACTCATTAAGTGCTCTGTTGACTGAATGCCTGTTGAGAAGCTTAGGTCATACATTTCCAGCGAATTAGAATACAACCATGAAGGTGGGGTTTGAATGCCATACAACTATTTATTCTGGTAAGTAGGATTGGAATGTAGTCCCTTTTTATTGGATCCGCCGCTCCGTTAAGTTAAATTCAAAGTAGGTGTGGGTCTAGGTAGAGGAAGTCATAAATCAAGTATCAAGTATTGTTATAAATATCGTATATAGTAGTTGCCAAACTCACAAGCATCGCACACTTCGATCTACTTTATTTAATAACTTAGCTAGATAGAACCGACTCAAGCTTTTAAATGAAAGAAGCAATAATGGCATAATTTCTGTCTCAAGACCTCTTGCAGCTACAGCCAATGCAGCACCTCCTTGATCAACATACCACACAGCCCATTACGCCTTGCTCCAGTCACAGTATAAAGAGAGACTAGAACCTACCCGGGAGCCCTCGGCAGAGTCCCTATCGTTGTTGCAACAATTACACACAGAGTTCCAAAATTTCACATTTGTGAGAAGAAAGGATATGTGTGGTTGAAAGGAGTGGTGCAAGAATGTATTCTGAGCCTCAGTCAGCACAACTTGTTTTGCCTTTTCTAAATAGCATTCTTATCAGGACCCTCCTTTATATAAACCACTCGTATATATATACCTGCATGTGGCCTTAGATGAATACATCGATAGATAAGAAGGGACATGCATCATCTAGAAAGGCTTACTGAGGTTTAGGGACGTTTGTGTGATGGATCGTACGCTTACTCACGACAACTTGGCTATTCATTAAAGGACGGAGTCAACGTGAGCCTTAGGGTCCAAATATATTCCATTGGTGTCAGCTTTTAGCGATTATTCAAAGTCATAATGGTATAAATTATTGGTTAATTCCACTGATTCTTCTTTCCCATTCCTTCACTGGCTATAGCGCCTTACCTCTTCTGTGACTTGTCTTGAGATGAGAAGTATCAAAAGTGCCGGGGTTTGGGTTTATGTCATGCTAGACTCACGTTTCTCGTTCTTACGCCGGGTCCGCGACCTTACAAGGATACACAAGCTGGTGAAGGTTTCAGAGAAGCAGCAAGCTGTTCAGATTCAAGTTAGCTTTGAGCAGGCCTCGGGCGAGGAAATGTTTTGGCTGTGCTAGGAGATAGTCGGCTCAGGGGCTTTTGGGCGGAGCCAAAGTGGTCCACATACGTACCATTTCCATCATCACAAGATCCCCTTTTTCTGTGTGCATAGAGATAAAGCGTGCTCTTATATTTAGATAAGAGAGAGAATTTTCTCAGCGCTTCCCCTTATCGGCTTGATCTTCTTCTGCCCCTCGGTAGAGTGAGTCTACTTAGCGAACTGGCAGGACACGGAGATCGATTGATCAATATGCATATCGAGCATCTATAGTTATTCACTCTTCCCAAAAGATATCTCAAGTCGCTTCCAACATTTTGATGAGTAAGGGAGGGTATTTTCAACAAGATAACTATGCATGACCATCTTCCAATTTCCAATCTATATCTTTCATTGGTAAGTAAGGGGAATAAGCAAGAACGGTGGAAATCTTAAGAAAGTGCTAGTTCCTTTGTTGCGAATGGGTGGAATTGGTATCCCCAAAAGGTTGTTCTCTTAAAACCTCTAGCAAGGGGGTGTGGAAGAGTTCAATTCTATCCCTTTGGTTAAGCTACTGTTGTTATACATCTCTACTATTATGGGCCACCACTTACTTAAAGGAAGTCGAGTACACATCTCCTTCAACCTGAAGGGCGAGGACCTGCAATGACGTAACGTTTGAAAGAAAAGTAACCAGCATAGGAGAGTGATCAGAAAGCATACGACTCGAGGGAGGGTAGTATAATCAAATTAGAATGAAGATTCTGCTCTATATGATAAACGTTGGTTGACTTTGATATGAAGTGTTTATTGTGTTTTCTATTCGTTCAGACCCTGATAGTGCTTCTCGTTGTGACTGAAGGAAGGTTCATTCTGTGCAAGATATATGCTAGTTTACAAGCATGAGACACTCCTTTCGGGCCGGTAGACAGAGGCCTCAGTTCCAACAAAATGGGGAGCAAAAAGAGGTCATGTCATACCATACAGATGAAATGAATGAAAGATATTCCTGCTGTTTCTGTGCCTATTAGTACTTCGCTCTGACCACATCAAGAGGAGTAGTTTGTTTTTCTTTTGTAAAGCGAGCCCAAGGAAACATATAAGAGAACATATCTTGTTTTGTAGTAAGTAAATTCAAAGGCTCAAGTCATCTATATCAATGCAAGTATAGCTGGATGGAGTGACTCGTGCTTTCGAACCATAAACTAATGCCGCCTCTCGGGAGCGCGTGTTACTATTCCATTCTCCGGAGCACAATCCAACGGAAAAAAAGTATGTTTCCAACCTACACCTTTAGTTGTTCCAGATCGTGAGGAAGACGACTATGGAATTCAGATTTCCTTTCTCTCGAAGCAAGCCAGTCCTAATTAATGATAGGGAAGGAAGGAATTGCTCTTAGGCTTGTGAGTCTTTTTATCGTATGGATGGGTCGTACAACCCTTACATGGTATCTTGGCATGAAATTGGGTACTTTTCGTCTATGGCGAGATGGAAGTTATCTGCAAAGAATACCAACTTAGGACTGTCAAAGTGGAAATCGCATCAACCCATCGAAACCGCTCTTTGGAATGGAATGCATAGTATTGTGCATTGGAATGGAAAACTGGAATAATCAAGACATGGATCTAGTATCAACATGACCCAGCTTCCATTCTCATGACCCAACTTATTCAATCACTTCCATTATCTTTCTATTGCTACAAATCGACAACAAAAAACATCCCTCGGAATTCCTGTTCGATAGGAAAAAATAGCTCTTCAACCAGAAATAGCAAGCAACATGTTTTTCTTCTCTCTTCCGGGCACACAACCTATCGGGTGACGCCACTAACAAACACCCTAAAGGGGAACGCAACACTTCCTATAACAGAAAAATCAATATCTGAAACCTTTAAGCAACTAAAAAAGACATATACTAAAAGATATGTGTTGAAAAGGGATGGTCAATAACAAGATGAACCCAATGCCCAATCTTCCCAATAGTACTCCTTAACTCTTGAATTGATACACTTGTTCATGGCATCTATTCTCTATCTTCACTTTTCACCTTCTCATCCTTAACCTCAGTGGTCTGTTCCTCCCAGACATTCTTCTGCGTACAAAAACAGAAGAAGAAGCACGGGCATAAATCAATAGAATAGTTTAGTTTCAGAAGTCTTTTTTGATTGGTATATTAGTCATGGTTTATAGGGAAATAGTTAGAATAGGAAAGCTCTGTTAGTTACTAATGTTTGGGTTTTTGTTTACGGCAATAGTAGGTTTCTTGCTTGTCATATTTAGAATATAAGCATCAGTTACATTTGACGTCCAGCCTTTTTATAGAAGAGAAAGGAAGGTTAAGGGCAAGGGCGCAACATAATATATAAGAAAAAACTTGATCTTTGAGGGGAAAATTTTCCAACTAGACCGATAAATGAGAAAAAGTACCAGTCATACCAAGAACCAAAGGCGCCAGCTTTCATTGATATATATACCGTATCTTTTAGCTGAAAGATCTATGGATAAGAACCGGCTCTGGGAGGAGGGGTGGCGCGACAGAGAAATGAAAAGCTGGGATCTTTCCTTATCTTCGGTCGTGACACCTTTTCCTTTTGTATGAGAAAGCGCTACAAAACATCCTTCTCGCGGGTTATCTTCTACTCAAGCAAGCTCTCTCCTATTCTTCATCCACCAACTAGCAGGAACGTAGGAGCACAAGAGGGTCATCATCTTCTGAAACGATTGGCTTTCGATCTGCTTTCAAAGAGGTGGTTTCTGACATGACCAGAAAGAGTGGAATTCTTGTTAGGATTGGCATGTCAAGTTTCTTTCTTGGACCCTAACATAAACCACCTTATCCTCACTCAGATTGTTCTGTTGGACTGAGTAGAAGCACAACCTCTATCTGACGTTTTCTCTATCCCTTCTAATCTCTCAATGGCATTTCCATCTCTCGATTCAATCAATCAAGTAAGTCCGGATGACACTTGTCTTTATTTAGTGTTTCCCCGGCTATTCAGCCATTACTTGCATCTCATGTTCTTTGTACCCTTTTTTAGTGCCATGCACACTGAGGTTTCTGGCATGACCGAATATTTTTAGAATATCGCTTATTACATTAATTTCTTCATCTTGATGTACTCAATCTATTCAAATTCCATAATTCCAATGCTATAATCCCTATATTAAGATGAAGTAAGAAAGCATCAGTCCTCTTATTTTCTGTCTTCTATGAAAGAATGTAGCTCGCTCTTTCAACCCGGGGCCCCCTCTGGGGAACTATTTGAGTTTTAGCATCGACCCCATTTCCTTTTGATCGTATTACGCTTGACTCGCTGCAAAACATTTCGCTTTCTGCGCCACGCTCATATGTGGTTTACACTCCTAGCCTTTCATCTGACTTTGCCATCGGGCAAATGTTTGTTTTCAACTGGATTGGATTCCGAACCAAGAAGGATAGGCAACTTTCACTTGAAAGAAAGGAGCTTCAGAACTCTTGTATTCCACCGAATAAGAATAACAATAAGAATAAGAGCAAGAAGGGGCTATCTTTGTGAAGGGACCGGCACCAGAAAGTAGATCATATGGCCTTTATTTTGCCAAAATCAAGTAAAGCCCCGGCCCAAGAAATGCAGCAAAGCAAGTCGTCTTTGGTTTGGAGCTAAATTCCCGGATGTATAGGCTTGATCGAGTGCCTTACCTGAAATCGACGATATAAAGTGGGGTCTTTAGCTTGCTCCGACAGAGGTATCCTTCTCCCTTAGCAGTGAGACCAGTCCCTACCTCTTTTCACTCAATCTTTCATACCGTATGCCTTTTTTACGCCTAAAACAAGTTCATGTCTCTCCTCTCTGAAGTCGGACCTTATTGAAAAGTAGTACGCTTTCTTTCGTGGTGTTCAGGATCCCATGCTTTGTAGTTAATGCATGGCTTTCTCTAACGAAGCTAATGCCGAAAATTAAAGACATTAAACGGAAAGACACAGGAGGTGGCGAAAAACAAAAAAAGAGAAAGAGCTTACAAACTTCTCTGAACCCGGTAGCCAACGGAGCCCTTATTCATGGGTTAGGGACTAGCATTGAACAAAGTTGGTGACAGCCGAAGAAAAAGTGAAAGGGCAAGTAAATAATCTAAACATGCGGGTAAGCGGCAAAAAAAGAATAAAAGTAATGCGCCCTACCTGTTAGTAAAGTAAGGCCTTCCAGAGCCTATCTAACACAGACATTCACGCGGATGAGGACACTGAAATAAATGGACGTCGATCCGGTACTGAAATTGCATAGCAAAAAATGCAATATGTTCATACTTGATGAAACGCACATCACCCAATTCATGATTTAAGAACAAGAGAACGAGATATTGACTTTTTTTACATCTGTAACTACATTCTAACATTTCTTTTTTGATCTCATGACTTTTTATGCTATCGGAAAACGAATGAAATCAGAAAGATAGGCGGACGACTTGACCATAAGGTCAGATGTTTCCGTGAGCGGTAAGCAGTGGATCTCCCATTTTTGGGGGAAAGCTGGTTAAACAAAACTAGGGATAGCTAGCAGGTATTTTCTAAAGGTTCAAAAATAAGGTATTTCAAAAGGGCTTTGGCAAAGGAGGTTCACCTGGCCTGCTTTCCTTGTCCTCCGTTCATCGATATCCTATACTGGATACCTTTGCCTTTTTCGAGTGGAGGAAGTAGGCTATTCTCGTTCTTAGCTTTATACGCCGAAACATGCCATTGCGTAGGCTCATAGGCGTAATTCGTATTCGTATTTGTTATTGGCGTACGTAATTTCCTTACTACGTCTATCGCTCGTAGGAATATCTCTAAATAGGAATCATAGTCCTCGTATGTACATCTTTCCTATTGTAATAAAGCACCTATGCCGCTCGAAATAGTAGTGCCTTAAAGAAGGCGTTCTAGGTTCTTTTTCCCCTGGTTTGTATCAGAGCTGACCACTGATAATAGGAAAAATGAAACATTTGGTGTGTTTTAATTCATTCTCAATCTTGTTTCCCCTTGCGCTTCGAGGGAAATAAAGGGGAAATCACTAATTCATTTGGAGCTGTTTTCTAACTAACTCATTGACATGAGAGATTGGATGCGATGTGCCAGTCACTCGTACTACAGCGGACAAAGGTCACCGGCAAACGACCGTTCCACAATGGAACCTGTCACTACTATTTACCCTAAGGGCCGACCCAACTTTTCAGAGAAACAGACAAATGAAATCACTATATTACGCATTTTCAAGATAAGAAAGTGGAGAATGCACTCTTCCCTTTTTTTTACATTTTAAACTCATGTTCAGGGTCTGTTTTATTCCCAATTGTTGCCCGTGTGAAAAGAAAGAAGAGAAATTGGGCCTTGTTTCCCGAGAGAGACTGCCTTCTCTTAGGCCAGCAGTCTTATAGTTATAGTCGACTGCTCTATGACGATCTGACCTCTTTCCTGGGCTCGGCTTGCTCGTCTACGCTCCGACCAATTCAGTCAAAATCGAAAAAACGATGTTTCCTTGAAAAAGTCTAAGAAATAGTAGTAGTAGTCAAAAAGTGCACTTTTTCCATATATTTCGATTTATAGGGATCCCTATCTTTATCTCTATCCACATAGATACCTATCTATATATAGAGAGATTTTTCTCAAAATTGATCTAGACTATCCTCTATCCGGATAGATATGTCCCTATGAGCGACTAGGCCGATCTTTTTTTATATGTTTTGGCCGCGTCCTTTTCCACTCCGAAGAGGAAGGTTTGGATCTTTCAATCTTATGTCGTGAGGGAAGTGACCTATGTCAGGTCCATAGGATACCACAGCTTTTAGTGTTCTATGATTCACCTCCGGATAATGAGTAGGTAGTTCGATCCTTTTGATTCTTATCTTCCTAGTAAATGGGGATGCGGAGCAATAGGTCGAATTACTATATAAATAAGACTTTTCTACAAAAGGACTTATTGCTCGAGTAGGAAGATTTCGGTTTTTCTCCTTCCCTCTTTTCAATAAGAAGAAGTATTTGAAATGAAACAAATTCCTCTTCATTCTGTTGTGCTCAGCGAAGGAACTGCCTAAGCATACTTTTGCGGATCCAAACTTCTTTTTTCTTTCAAAGTCTTCTTCTTGCATATAAGAACACAACTTTTGCAATTCCTTGGATTTGATTAGTAAGCGGCATCCCCTCTGAGTTGTGAGTAAGCGGAACCATTATTTTTTGTTCTTCTCCAGATTCTGGCCGGTAGGAATTTGCCTCTTCTTTTTCCAACTGATATGGCCGATAGGAATTTGCCTATGATTTTTCCAACTGATATGTCGATATAGAAAGATCTCCTTATTTCAAAACTGCGGGTTCTCGCGTCATTTTCTATAAAAGATATTAGATCACCGTGGGAAACTTTCAAATGAGTAATGGTTACCAGTCCATTATTCAAACAAACCCTTCGATGACTTATCGGCTGCCTTGCTTGAGGAAGAGTGTCACTAAAATGGAGACGAACCGGAATCACGTCCGATCTTGTTTCTTGATTGAGTAAAAAAGGGATATATGAAGTTCGTTCTCTTCCTCTGTGCATCTCCCTTATTGGTAAATCCCCATAATAAAGAGACAACTTTCTTGTAGTTTGTGATTTGATGTTACTGTTTAGATTTTCTCTCCGAGAAAGATTTCTTTTAATGGATCTCCTCTTGTTCCTCAATCTTCGGAGAATACGGCGTTGGATTAGAGAAAGTTCTCTGTTCCGAACATTTCCTGGAAGTAGACGACACGTTTTAAATCTTAATGCTGGCATGGCATATTTCGTTGAATCAGTCTTTTTCGCCACATCGCGTATAAAGGGAATCGAACCCAACTCTTCCACGAACCCCCCACGAATGGCCCTCCCTTAATTCAATGAACTATGAGAATTCCTTTTTCCGTTTTTTTTCTTTTCAGTTCTCATAAGTCCTTGATATACTAGCAGAAACTCAATACTTGACAGACTGCGTCACAGTGCTCAGGTAAAATGGTAGTTGTTGAAAGCGAGCGGAAACGTCAGTGTTTTCTTTGCGTTACGATAGTAGTGGTGAAAGAAAATCCAATTCAAATATCTCAACGTAAAAGGAAAATCGTTTCACTTTGAAAGGAAAGCTAGCTATATGAGATCGAAATCACTCTATCTACGATATTCATTGCACCATGATTGAAGGACAATGAGGGGCAGGTTATATTCCCTTTCTTCTGATCGATTGAGAATCACTGATAATGACACCACGTCTGTAGCATCTACTCCTATTGCAAGGCCCGAAGCACGTGGGAGAATGTTGTTTTTTTCTGGATCGGATTAGCAAAAGCAAGCAAGCGTGTGATGTGGTGGGGAAGCCTAAAAGAAGCCTTTGGGAGGCAGTGTGGTGACGCCTGTTTGGCGCGTGGGAATTAACTAATCTAATGATATATTGGTAACTGCCTGTGGGTCCACATACCACTCCTTATGTTCAGCTAAAAAGCCTTCCGGGTCAAATTTATTAAGAAATAATAAAAGATTAGAATGCCAATGTGTTAGAATGTCAACGGGAGCTTTCACAAAGCCAAGTCACAAATACAATGAAGAAGTGCTACTGCCAACAGACGCAACCACGGATCCCGATTCAGAAGATTCTGAGAAAGGTGAGTTAGTTATCACATGAGAGCCATAAGATCTCTCCAGGAGAGTGATCGCCCGGTTCGACCGATCCAATTTATAGTCGCATTCAAGGCTCCACACGGGTGGTAAATTCCAAATAATATTTGGATATCTTGAAGAGAACCCCAATAGAACCATTTAGATACTTCGATGAGAACCAATAGAACCATAATGGTGAGCATCGACGCCAGGTCAATTTATAGTTCTAGTCTACTGGCCCTAATTCACAGTCGCATTTATTACACTTTTACAAGACAAAAGCGATAGTGGTTAGAACGCGCTAGACTGGCTGATGCTATAGATTTGCTCCATCCAGAATCACCCAAAAGGACCTTATCTGTTGAATGATCGGTTTTATCCTCGAAGTCTTTCTAGCCCGCCCGTGCCAAACTAGTCTTCTTTCAAAGATGTGGATCCAACAGAAGTGTAGATCCAATTAACAATTCACCGCAAATAAGGGTTTTAGGAGAGTAATTATCTCCCTATAGGCACACTGGTGGAAGAAACTCCTAAAGTAGGAAAGCACGATCTTGTTGCTTCTTCTGTTCTTGTGGATCCACACCTGTGGTTAGCGAGGCTACAGAACACAATAAAATAGCATTGATAACCAAAGAGATCCGCGGGCCTATTACCAGTTTTGGCATGTTAGTGGTTTTGGTCATAATGTTAGCCGTTTTAGGCCTATTAAATTCAATGAACATGTTTTGCATGGAGTCGATAAAGACAGTGATATGATTGCCGCATAGTAATAATGAGTCAGTACCAAAGAGTACGAGGACAGCCCAAGCCTTCCACAAGTTCCTCGCTAAACAGTGTCTCATCTACGCTTCATTTTCTATGTTTTTATAAATAAAAAGGCCACGATAGACCATCTGATGCTAGCTCCTAAAATCATTGGACAGAGAGGGAAATGGATACATCAAGTCTCCCCTCATCTACCAGAACGTGTTTGGAGTTATCTTCGCTCCCACGCATGGCTAGACAACCGTAAAATAGCCTAGCAAAGATGACTTCTCTTGGGCAACGCAAGGACAAGTAGCTCTCATTATGAAACACAACACAAGTTGGCATAACCCAAGCCAATATGATAACTCGATCATCCAGGTCTTGCCTGTGTCAGCTTCTGTGACTCCCTCGTCGATGCTGGGAATAATGACTACCTCGTGACCCTCTCCAAGGCCAATGCCCCGCCGTACGGTGTCGAATTCTCGTTCTCTGGTGGCAAGAAAATTGGTTGTCGCCGACATCAGGCCGCTGGGTTGCATACCGTACGTTCATGCTCTGGAGTGCATTCCTGCAGGGGAGTGCACGGAGATTATATGCAATCCTAGAGACGTCACACGGTTGCAGCAGCATACGTAAGATGGCCTTGCATCCTCCCCACTGCCGCTCTCCGCTCTCCACAGCACTGATAATGCAGTTGAGCAGCGTCTCTAGGTACGGGTCCGACTTGAACTCCTCCACGTCCTTGTTCTTGATGAACCGCCAGAACGCCGGCCTGCACATGTACAAGCAAAAAGCAAGCGCCCCCTCATCAGAATCAAACCCTAATTACCAACCACCTTCCATAGAGAGTAGACTAGACAAGCGGACGAGGGGGATGGTGGGGGTGGCTTACACAGCGGAGAGGAAGAGGCCGAAGGAGATGACATTGCCGACGACGTTGCGGGCCACGTCCGGGGAAATCATCTTGCTTTGCTCGTCGCGAGAAGGTGGGGACTTGGGATTGGTTTGGATTGGACAGCGCACGCGGCGAAAGGGAGGGAGAGAGAGAGCCAAAGCAATTGAGATTTGGGAGTCAGTTGAGGTCGAGGGATTAGCTTATATAGAGAGACGCGGCGGGGGCACGGTGTTTATCCGGTCTCGTGTTAGATCCTATGATTTGGTTAGTTAGCCTACGAGAACAAGTCACAAGTTTTTTGTTTTACTATGCATCCAGTTCGTTGCTATCTCTATCTTTATCTACATGGATATTAACACACACTATTCTTGAGAGTCAAGACACCGTTTTGCTTTAAAGAGCAAAAGAAATCCCAGATAATTACTAATGCATCGTTGAGTACAAAGATTCTTTTCTTGTTCGTACTAGAGTATAGTAAGGAAAAACTGCTTGACCGAATAAAGGTCAAGATAACTAGTGTGATTCCTACACTGGGAGAATCGTGGATATGTAGGGAATAGAGAAATTCCACCCTCCTAAGTAAAGAACTATTACAAATAAAGAGGAAACTAATAAGGATAAGTAAGAATCAAGATAAAATAAACCATATTTGATACCAGAATATTCGGTTTGATAACCTGCAACTAATTCCCCCTCTGGGTAATCTTTCACATTCGGCCAAAGAAGAAATTCTAAAAACTAGAAAGCCTATAGGCTGATGCCAAAGATTCCATAAAAAAACCATATTGTGGCTGTGCTTCAACTATATCAACTATACTTGAACTGTTAGATAATCATAGTCGATAATAACATCACAGCTCCCACCGCTATTGCAAAACCGTACATGAAACCTTAGCTTCATACGACTCCTCTATGATCAGAAAAAAGGACTGTTTCGGTATTATCTCCCCGGTTTATCAGTTGCAGGTGAATCCTGTGAAACATCTCTCTCGAGGCTAGTAACAACACTTGGAAATGAAAAATGAGCTTAGCGGCTGTACCGGGTCAGGACCATAAACACCACGAGCCGGTTAAGCAACAGAAGTTGTGGGCGAAAGCACACTCGTCATTCTAAGACCTACGGTCGAGGTACGTGCGAACAAGTTCCCATTCTCTATGTTTCATGGCCTATCAATGAAAGTCGGTATCAGGCTGGCTCGCATGGCGAGTCGTCTCCTTATATACCTAAATGCTCGTTTCACTCATCTGTAAAGGTCTACCCTTCGAAAGGTAAGTTGAGTTCCGCCGTATGTAGCCAGCCACAATCTACTCGCAGGTAAAATATTGGCGTAGACAACAGAGAATGTGCTAGGTAGGAAACCAAAGGAACTCTTACTATACGAGAATTTGCAATTCAATATGACAATCGATCATAAGGGATTGGACGATCGCAACGCGTTGCCCCCCTTTGCAATACCGGAACTATCTGACCGAGCTCCATCAACACAGAAAGCAGAAGGGACAGCAGATACGGATAGACTGGGTCCCGAAAGGGATTTCAGCCAGTCCTTGCCTATTGCTGGGCTGGTTGTTTTGTCATGATTCGATTAGTAGAAGGTGAGTGAGTAAGACGAGGCCCCCGAAGCGTAATGTAGAGCTATACTGCTCTTCTTTTTCCTTCCGCCCTGCTTAGGAGAACTTTGTCTAGAACCCACTTTAGCTAGCTTTCAAGGATACCGTTACAGATGAGTGAAGCGAGTATACCGTTTCTGGAGCTCCCGAGGTAGCGCGGTAGCGGAAGCCCTTTCTAGTTCAAGCAGTTACAATTCCTATTCTGCTTCACCGCTTACACCATACTCTATTGGTTCGCCTTGTGGTGCCTTTCGATCAAGGTCTACTTTGGTTGATCCACTTTCTTCTACAACGCGTTATCCGCATCGAAGTTAGCCAGGTTCCTACCGCTTCTTGATATTATGGATTTTGCAATCCCTGAACGTCAGTGCTTCTACAACCAACGGATACTATTTAACATAAATAATAAGTAGAAATGGACAAACGAGTGTGGCTACACAAAGTGAGGAAAAAACATGGTGGTACCAGCATTGCGCATCACTCACTATGCTTTATGTAATATGGCTTAAGCAATGGTAAAATGGGAGTCCTGAGCAAAGCACATCTGATCGATATGAATGAAAGATACATCCGTTGTTTCTTCTCCTTCGAAGGTTAGGTATCCGCTCATTAGTTCAGCGCCGCATAAATACTGACTTTAAAAGGGGCGACTCCCGCCTGTGCTTAAGTTGTTTCAAGCTTGTAAAGACTCGCGATCAGAAGATTGACCTGGTTTTCTTTCAGCTGAAAGTCTACCTAATGGTTTAGATTCCCCGGGTCCATGGGTCCATGGCCGCTTAGCTTAGATAGCCTTGTTAGAGACATGAATGCGGGGTTCGGTTTCCAATTGACTTGTATTCACCGGGACCTCCCCTTATTGGATTTTCTCCAATTTTCTAGTTGTTGTGGTAACAATGTTGAGCAAATGAGTTAAAGGGTGGTTTTCTGTTTACTTTTTTTCAGCCTACGTCGTCTCTCTTCCAGAACCTCACAATCATCAGTGTCTGAAGTTTCATGATGAATATTGGTTTCACATTTTATTGCTTACGTGAGGAAATATCAATTTGCAACTCGAATTTGTATTTGAGTTATGATGAGGAGTGAGGCAGATTCGCATTGTGGAAGAAAGCGAAGAAAAAGGATGCTGCTATGGCTTGCTTGTGGCTCTTTCTTCTATTGGCTAGTCTCAGGCATGATAGTTTCAATTTCTTTTGGAAAGCAAGTGCGGCTCAGTCATAGGTGTTAGTAATAGCATGAAGTAAGTTGTCGGTAGCCGGCATTAGGTAAAAGAAAAAGCTTCTCAAAAGCATCCAGAAATATCATAGAATGGTGATCGAGATCACCTTCACGTTAATCATCCTTTGCAAATTGGGGGAAGGGAACCAATCAATTCACCAAGAAGTTCCCGAAACTTGGATTAGTAATAAGGTTCTTCTCTTCCAGCGTTTAGTATTCAAGTTCTTCTCTTCCAGCCCCCTGGGCCCTCTCTGATAAGTCAGGTTTTCAAAACGAAAAGCAAACGACAAATCTGGTTCGATGGCTCTTCTCCACTACCCGCTTTACTACTTTCTATTTTTTTCTTATGTATTCAGTTTCCCTTAATATATAATTTGATATTACTTTCGATTTGTATATTTTTATTCCTTTGTCGTTTTATATTATGCCTAATACCAATTTTCAATCTTTTTAGTTCGTGCTTCGTCGGCTCCTCCTTTCTGATCACTCTCCCGCTGGAGATTCAAGACCCCCAGACTCTAGCTCATTTAGCAGGGCTAAACTTCTATTTGAGTCTTTACGAGCAGGATCCGGGATGGGTTACATTCATTCAGAACGATCTTAATCACAATACCCCCTGGAAGACGTACCTGGGCGGCTTAAGCTCTTCTGGATGGAAGAAAAGCTCTCTTCTATGCGACAAGATGTCATTCAGGAATTTGTGGCGCTTTATCAAAGAGTAGGGCCTTATCTACCGATCGAGCCCTACTTGGTCGATGAAGCGCTTCGTTCCTATCTGGACCTCACGCAACTGATTCTTTCACTGTTCTCCAAGCGTCTTATCAAGATCTGCGGGAGAATGAGGGAGGATCCGTTTTCTTTCAAAATGCTGTTTCCCACAACCGGGATCTCCTTGAGGCCAAAAGCTCCGCAAGGAGGTGCCTGGAAGTGGAACAGAGGATCCGTGGGAAGAAATCCCCAAGGGCAAGGCAAGTCTCAAAAGAGCTGAGCACGAGCATGCTCTCGACTTGTTTAAGTCAGAGGATCTTAGAAGGGAATTAGAAAAAAAGAGCGGGGTAGCTCAGTAATTCTGATTCTTTTCTCTTCCAGCCCCCGGGCCCCTCTTTCTTTTGTCTTCCAGCCCCCCGGCCCCTATTTCTTTTCTCTTCCAGCCCCCCGGCCCCTCTTTGATAAGGAAAGTTTTCATTTCTCAAATAAAAAATGACAAATATGGTTCGATGGCTCTTCTCTACTAACCACAAGGATATTGGGACTCTCTATTTCATCTTTGGTGCCATTGCAGGAGTGATGGGCACATGCTTCTCCGTACTGATTCGTATGGAATTAGCCCGACCCGGCGATCAAATTCTTGGTGGGAATCATCAACTTTATAATGTTTTAATAATGGCTGATGCTTTTTTAATGATCTTTTTTATGGTTATGCCGACGATGATAGGTGGATTTGGTAATTGGTTTGTTTCGATTCTGATAGGTGCACCTGACATGGCATTTCCACGATTAAATAATATATCATTCTTGTTGTTGCCACCAAGTCTCTTGCTCCTATTAAGCTCAGCCTTAGTGGAAGTGGGCAGCGGCACTGGTGGACAGTCTATCCGCCCTTAAGTGGTATTACCAGCCATTCTGGAGGAGCAGTTGATTTAGCAATTTTTAGTCTTCATCTATCAGGTATTTCATCAATTTTAGGTTCTATCAATTTTATAACAACTATCTTCAACATGCGTGGACCTGGAATGACTATGCATAGATTACCACTTTTTGTGTGGTCCGTTCTAGTGACAGCATTCCTACTTTTATTATCACTTCCGGTACTGGCGGGGGCAATTACAATGTTATTAACCGATCGAAACTTTAATACAACCTTTTTTTATCCTGCAAGAGGGGAAGACCCAATATTATTCCAGCATCTCTTTTGGTTCTTCGGTCATCCAGAGGTGTATATTCTCATTCTGCCTGGATTTGGTATTATTAGTCATATCGTATCGACCTTTTCAAGAAAATCGGTCTTCTGGTATCTAGGCATTGTTTATGCCATGATAAGTATAGGTGTTCTTGGATTTCTAGTTTGGGCTCATCATATGTTTACTGTGGGCTTAGACGTTGATACGCGTGCCTACTTCACAGCAGCTACCATGATCATAGTTGTGCCCACAGGAATCAAAATCTTTAGTTGGATCGCTACCATGTGGGGAGGTTCAATACAATACAAAACACCCATGTTATTTGCTGTAGGGTTCATCTTTTTGTTCACCATAGGAGGGCTCACTGGAATAGTTCTAGCAAACTCTAGGCTAGACATTGCTCTACATGATACTTATTATGTGGTTGCACATTTCCATTATGTACTTCCTATGGGAGCCGTTTTTGCTTTATTTGCTGGATTTTACTATTGGGTGGGTAAAATCTTTGGTCGGACATATCCTGAAACTTTAGGCCAAATCCATTTTTGGATCACTTTTTTCAGGGTTAATCTGACCTTCTTTCCCATGCATTTCTTAGGGCTTTCAGGTATGCCACGTCGCATTCCAGATTATCCAGATGCTTACGCCGGATGGAATGCCCTGAGAAGTTTCGGTTCTTATATATCCGTAGTTGGGATACGTCGTTTCTTCGTAGTTGTCGCAATCACTTCAAGCAGTGGAAAGGACCAAAAATGTGCGGAAAGTCCTTGGGCTGTTGAACAAAATCCAACCACAATAGAATGGTTGGTACAAAGCCCTCCGGCCTTTCATACTTTTGGAGAACTTCCTGCGGTAAAAGAGACAAAAAGCTAGGCGCATATGCGTCCTAACTATTGCCTCTTTCTGGCTCCGTATTGAAAACTCGAATTGGTAGGTTTCTCGAAGTAGTTTTAGTAGGTTTCTCAGGAAATAGAGATGCCGAGGCACCTACTTACCTTATGGGTAGGTAGGGGGAAGGAAGAGTGGGTCAGAGGGCTTCCTTCATAGTGCATACCTTTCTTTCTCTTTTGAGTTTTTCTGGCGGACCGATCGCGCAAGATCTTTGGTCTTCCCCCGGAACCGATGAAAAAGCGGGTCGCTTCTTATGGACTCGCTCAGAATGATTCTTTTATATCTTAGGAATGGGGATGACATTATCGCCATTGATTGCATTCGTACGTCTATCGCTATCTCGGGCCGAGGAGAGGGGGTTTCGGAAGCCGTGCCCTTGTTGGTAAAGGAAGTAGGTTTTGCTTTTGAAGGTAGGTATTTCTGGAAGTAAGGAAAATAAAGAAGGAAGCAGGTACCGGTCTAGGGGTTGCCGAGGATACGAATAGTTGAAAAGATAGGATTGCAAAACTGGAAAGACTCGGAAGCAAGGATAAGAAAACAAGGAAGTTGGTTCTCAGTTGGTTGGCAAGCAAAGGGGCAAAGCTGGTTAAACAAAACTAGGGATAGCTAGCAGGTATTTTCTAAAGGTTCAAAAAGAAGGTATTTCAAAAGGGCTTTGGCAAAGGAGGTTCACCTTGCCTGCTTTCCTTGTCCTGCGTTCATCGATATCCTATACTGGATACCTTTGCCTTTTCCGAGTGGAGGAAGTAGGCTATTCTCGTTCTTAGCTTTATACGCCGAAATATGCCATTGCTTTGCCATTGCTTGTCCCATTGATTCAATCCTTCTTCTCCTCGAAAGCTACAACTAGAAAATATATTCTTCTTTGCCGGTGCGAACCCTTCTTTTGAATAACAACCATTGGTAAGACCAGCGAAATCCGAATACTAATCCGAGGAAAGCCCATCCCTACTTCCCTTTGCTATTGTTCCTCGAAATCCTCTACTAGTCATTGGTTTCAAAGCAAAGGTATCCGGTATAGGGGGTCGTGGGCAGGTTAGTGTTTCATTTCGATAGGTGATAGAGGTAACCCCAACCATATGGTATAGGTCATGGAAAGGAAAGTAAATCAAGTTCATCTTACATGATTTCTTCACTTGCTTGGGCTTAAGCGGTACGAGTACCCGGAGAATAGTTCAATTCTCTTTCTCCACATGACACCCTTGTGTTGTCAAACTAATGAATCCCTCTCTGCCCCTGCTCCGACAAAGCAATAAGCACTAGGGTATCCACCCACCCGCCAGTTCGAAAAGCCGGTTTCCTCCCCTTCCGCTCAAGCTAAAGGTTCTGGGCTACGGCTTCCGGTTCCATATTCCGATTCGTCTTCAGATAGCATTAGAAAATCCCTTTCATGCCTTGCCAATACAACTATTATTTTTCTTAGCCGAGGAGCCTTTGGAAGTACCGTTGTTGGATCGGATTGAGCCATTATAGGATCGGATAAAGATTCACTCTTTGCCAATGCCTGCTTCCTTGGTTTCCTACTTTCTGCATCTAAAATGACTTTTTGCTCAGTATCGAGAACCACTTCTCCTTTTCGAGGCGTAGATCACCCGTCATCTGATTTTCTTCGTCAAAGCGGATAGCATTATGGAATTGATTATATTCGTAGAAAAAGCACCCCTATTTAATAAGTCCTCGGAAATGATCTCATCCAGTACTTCTCTCAGCCTGTTTGCCAAAACATTAGAGCATAGCTTGTAAATGACATTGCACAAAGATATCGGCCTATACTATGATATTTCTTGGGGGTTCTACTGTCAGCAAGTGCACTATTATTTTCTTCACCGTGTACTTAAGGAATTGTTGGTAGCAAAGAATAGCACCTGATAGAAAGGATGCTAACCAAGCCTCTTCTCTTTAAGCAAGGCTAAGCCAGAATAAGGGGTACAGTAGGCTGGTGACCCTGACGATAGCACTAAGACTCCCTCGGGAATCTCCTCAATCATTGAAGAGTGCCTCGGGAATTGAATAAAAGCACTGATATCCATATAATCCTACAATTATGCTCTATTCTCTTGAAGAGAGGACACTTGAACTTCGTCATGTGCTATTGATCCTTTTGAACCTAAATTCACATTGGCTCTTTTTTTCATATAGCTTTTGTTTTTCTGTGAAAATCCTCCTTCCTCTGGACAAAGATTACATCAGAGGTGCCTCGACCCGAAAGAGCACGATACAATCAATTAGGACGTAGCTCTGCTACAAGAAAGGATAGGACATTTGCCAAGTCTAGAGTTCGACTTCTAAAAAGAGAAAGCCACTAACAAAAAGAAAGAAAAGAGGAGGAAGCGGGACTTACCTCTGTTCAAGATACAATGAATTGAATAAATAAGTCTTATGGATGAATGTTGAGGACAGACGATACAACCCTACTAAAAGTCACAAAGCTCACTTCGCTATCAGGCCTAGCAGCTGCTTCATAATATAGGTGAGATAGATTAATTGCTTCCTAATATAGGTGAGATAGATTAATTGTTTTTTCTTTTTTTGTTATAGAATTCTAAATCGAGCAGGTTTCCATGAAGAAGATCTTGTTCAGCATGTTCTATTCGATACTGGTAGGAGAAGAACCCGACTCGGTATTCTTAAAAAAAGAGGGGAAGCAGAACCAAGTCAAGATGATATGGGTCGCCCATTCTTCTTGTGCCAAAGATCTTACCATTTCCGGAGGAACTGGGGCTACATTTCTTTTCAATTTCCATTCAAGAGTTTCTATCTGTTTCCACGCCCTTTTCTTGAGACCTCGAAACATGAGGACAAATTACTTCTCTTAGGAACACATACAAGAAAAAGGATAACGGTAGCCCTCCCATTAACTACTTCATTTTCATTTATGAATTTCATAATAATAGAAATCCATGTCCTACCGAGACAGAATTTAGAACTTGCTATCCTCTTGCCTAATAGGCAACGATAGACCTCTGTAGAAAGACTGATTCATTCAGATCGATATCAGGACCCAACTCCGTTGCATTGCTAGAATCCATGTTCCATATTTGAAGCGGGTTGACTTCTGTGCTTCTCTCATGGTACAATCCTCTTCCTGCTGAGCCCCCTTTCTCCTCGATCCACAGAGAAAAAATATGTAGGACTGGTGCCGACAGTTCATCACGGAAGAAAGAACTCACAGAGTCGGGATCGGTAACTAATAGTACTATAAAATATGTGCTTGCTAGCTAGGGCTTACCTCTGACTCCCTTTTACTCCAACATCTCAAATAATACCACAAAATATGCGCTTGCAATAAACAGAAGCTAGAGGAAGAAAAGCAATAAAACTAATTCACTTGCTTCTTGGGATCGATAAATGGCTTTTTTTCATTTGGGACTGCCCTCTTCCAAGAGTTTGTCAGGACCCCGATCCTAAGTCACACCGATCTAGCATGTAACACATCATATCACTTTGCGGCCTCACGCACGGTATTCCCACGGGTGCCACCTTACCTGGCCCGGGACCGTTTGCGCCTTTTGGCTCACGTATATGATAGTGTCGCTAGCATCCATATGACAAAGAACCCGGGCCGACATGGCTAGTCGTGAACCCAAAGCGGCACTAACCCATGGGGACATGCATACATGAATAAACTTCGAGCATGTCGGTCAACATCGTGTGAATCCGGTCTGTAGCACTAGCCTAACAGGACTCCGGTAACCCGGGCTGTAGCAGGCTAGGAAGGACTCCGGATGTCACCGTGTGACATTTCCCCGAAGGGACAGACACAGGAACGAAGTGAAACACATGCCGGCCAGTCAAGTGTCCTGAGCAGTAGTGCTGGGCTAGCAGGACTCCGGTGAACCGGGTTGTAGCGGACTACTATGGCTCAAGGAGGCACTAGACTACATTTCCCCATAAGAGAGGCTGCCAAGGATAAACAACTAGATTGTCGGATCCCACACATACCAAGCATTTCAATCATACACACAATATGCTCGATATGTGTAAATACAACATGGCATCACAACATAACTCCACGACTCAAAGTATTTATTCATTAGGCTCCGAGGAGCGAGATATTACAAACATGGGTCTCACGACCCCAACATTCAGAGCATACAAATCAAAGCACATGCGGAAGCTTAACATGTCTGAGTACAGACATCTACAAATGAAAAAGGCTGAGAAGCCTGACTATCTACCAGATCCTGCCGAGGGCA
Source organism: Aegilops umbellulata (assembly GCA_032464435.1). Lineage (NCBI taxonomy): Eukaryota > Viridiplantae > Streptophyta > Magnoliopsida > Poales > Poaceae > Aegilops > Aegilops umbellulata. The sequence continues at coordinate 110,504,848 of CP136056.1, read as the reverse complement.
CAAGATTGTAGATGAGGTATCAAGCTAAACGTTGAAGTCCACACGGAACTACTAGCGAGACTGACATCTCTCTGCAAAACATAAAATAGGCAAACGTGAGTACAAATGTACCCAACAAGACTTACATCAGAACTAGCTACATATGCATCAGTATCAACAAAGGGGATGGTGGAGTTTGACTGCAGCAAGCCAGCTTTGACTCGGTGGCTATCCTGAACTACGACTGCAAGCAACTCTTTTGAGGTAGCGCACATGAGTCCACATATTCACCATATCAATACACCACTATGGATCCGCTCCCGTCTCCCTACGAGAACGCCATCCATAGCACTCACGCTTATCTTGCGCATTTTAGAGTATCCACTTCCACTTGTCTATGAACTGTTATAAGCAACCCAGAAGTCCATTACCGCGGACATGGCTATTCGAATAGATCATTTATAACCCTGCAGGGGTGTACTTCTTCACACATGTTTCCACCACTTAGCGTCTGCACACGACATGTGCTCGGCAAACTTCAAGCGAAAGCCGACGTGGGTGTAGACCACGACCTAACTAACCACGCAAGTCTCTAGTCCTGGTTTATCGCCTATTCGGGTTCCATCCGCGAGGAGATCCGGTCGGAGTTTCGCTCACAGCCCCAAACGATGTGTGCAGGGTTCCCGGGACACCAAACGGGCGAATCGGTACACCGTGCCACGTGCCTACCGCAACATAGCCCACCCCGATGGTCAGCGCTGCGTGCGGCCCCCAGCATACTACAAACACCAGAAACTACTTGCAACTCCTGGACAGAGGACGAGAGGGGTCACTAAGTCGAGCGGGGTCATATTTCAGGGCCCGTAGTAGCTGTTTCATGGATCACAAACACAGAACTCAGTTCCTGAGGACGGTTTCAATGAGACAACCCACCATGTACTCCTACCTGGCCTCTCACCGCTACCTTTACCAAATCGTGTTCACACACTTAGCTCACACACAGTAGGACATGTTCATCACCATTCCAATTCATTCCCGATGAATCAGACCCGACTCAACTCTAAGCAGTAGCAGGCACGACAAACAAGCATGAATGAGTAGGCACATCAAGGCTCAAACAACTCCTACTCATACTAGTGGGTTTCATCTATTTATTGTGGCAATGACAGCTCATGCAGAGGATAAGGGGTTCAACTACCGCAGTAAGTAACAGTTGAATCGTTGTTGTTTTAATGCAGTAAAAGAGAGCAGGAGCGAGAGAGTGGGATTGTATCGAAATGAACAAGGGGGTTTTGCTTGCCTGGCACTTCTGAAGATAATATAGTTCTTCATCAGTGTCATCGAACACGTCGTCGGAACACGTCTATCGAGAGGGAACAAATACCGGCAACAGAGAAAGAACACAATCAATGCAATGCGACAATATGATGCATGATCGTGACATGGCAAAATGATGTGATTTGAGCTAATGCAGCTATCAAGAGAAGGGTTTGAGTTGATTTGAACCAAAGGTTCAAATTCAAAATCAAACTATGAATTTATAAAGTGCATTATCATGTTTTCATCTATACAGCAAGGTTAAGTTGCTTTGTCATGCATGAGAATTTTACAGATGGATAGATTGGATTTTTATGATCATTTTTCATATATAATTTATTTCATTTGGAGTTACGGTTGATTTTCTATGAATTTTAGAAGTTTTGGCTATTTTCTGGAATTTCCTGAATAAAAATAAATCCAGAAAAAGAGTTATTGCGTCAGCACTACGTCACCGTGACGTCAGCAGGTCAACGGCGGCTGACCAGGTCAACCCTGACCAGTGGGGTCCACACATCAGTGACCCAGTGCCGGTTTGTCTCACAGACAGGTGGGGCTAGTCAACGGCCACGTCAGCGTGGTCAACGCCGACGCGTGGGGCCACTGTGTTTAGATTAAATCTAATCTAAACTTAACCCGAGGTTATTCAGTTAGTGGGTCCCTATTGTCAATGGCTGAGGTGATTAAACTAAATGTGATTAGGCCATAATTTTCGACGCCACGTCAGCAGTCGCCGGGGTTAATCGCCGGCGCTAGCAGAGGGCACCGGAGTTGCCCTCCCGGCCGTTTCTGGCGACGGGAGCAAGCGGGGCTGGCCTCTACGGCTGCGGCACGACGAGGCGCTTCGGTTGGTGGCCATAGGCGGTGCCGGGGCAGCGTGTAGCAGCGGTGGCGACGACCCGGGCGGTGGCCGGAGTTCGGACAGGTGCGGGGACGCGGCTACGTTGCCCAAGCGAGCGAGCTAGCATGCTGAAGATGCAGCACGCGATGCCCTGAGCGTAACGTACGCACGCCCGGGGCCAATTGGTCACCGGAGCCACGCCGATGTTGAGCTCAGGCGGCGGTGAGTATCGGCCATGGCAGAACCGCGGCTAGAGGTCGGGGAAGACGCGAGAAAGAGAGGGGGAATGCGTCGGAGCTCACTGGGAGGTCGTTGAGGAGCTCAGCGTGCTTGGGGGCGGCTCGGAGGCGACGAAATCACGGCGGTGATCTCGGGTGCCCAAGGAGGGGAACGGCGGTGCAGGCGGCATCCAGGGCTTCCGGCGTCGGGCGGCTCGCCTAAGAGCTTCAGCGCGAGCAGACGGAGCTCGTGGTCATGGGGAGGGGGCGAGTCAGTGGCGGTGGCCGTGGAAGCAGCAAGCGGCGGCGACGATGGCGCTCGGCGCGGGTGAGAGAGAGCAGAGGAGAGGAGGGCCACGGGTGAGGGAGAGAGAGGTCAGGGGGGTGCGTGGCTACGTTGGAGGCATCCAGGCGTCGGCGGCAAGCAGGAGCTGGTAAGGCGCATGCTCGCGAGCGGCGGCCACGCGCGCTGCGTCCTCCTGGCAAGAGGAGAACGATGACTGGCCACTGGGCCAGTCGGGCCGGTTGGGCTGTCACAGAGCTGGGCCGATTGGGCGCTAGGTGGGTTGCGCCAGGTAAGTGCCAGGTGGATTTTTCCTCTCTCTGGTTTTCTCTATTTTATTTCTGTTTTCTATTTTTCTGTAATTGTTTTGACTTAAATAAAATGCTAAGGCATTTTCAAAAACCCTGAAAATAATTGTGGGCTCTGTTTGGAATGTTTCCAACAGCCCTCAACCACTTCCAGAATTATTTGGGCATTTTAATTATTTATAGAAATTAAATGCCCAAATTCAAATACTTAATGAGTTCATTCAAAAATCCAAATTGATCTTTAAAAATGTGCACCATTTTTGTGAGAGGTGCTAGACCAATTCAAAAAATGATGAAGATTTCTAAAGGCATTTTGGGTTCATTGAAATATTTTTATTTTGATCCTAGTTGAGTTCTTTTGGTGCTAGGGTTTCAACATCCCCAATTCAAATTAATTTGAAAATAACATGATGCATGGATGCAGATGCAACTATTTGCAGGCACAAATTCCAGGGTTGTGACAGAGTTCATCCACGAAAGGAATGGGATATTTTTATTAATGGTAAGGCTATTTAGTTTCATGTAGTCTATACAGAATCGCCAACTCCCACCCATCCTACCTACAGGTACAGGACTTGAAAAGGGCAAAGGGCTTGAGCTTGGCCTAATCACAGCAGCTGCTAGCATTTCATCGACCAACTTTTCAATGGCTGCCTTTGATCGTGCGATTATCTATACAGCCTGAGATTAATCGGCTCAGCTCCCTCCAGGAGAGGTATTACATGATCATGGGTCTGGTGGTAACTCTTTTGGCTCATTGAAAATGAATCAAATGATTCCGCTCGATGGATTGGATCCTGTTCAAGTTCCTGCTCAATAGAAAAGGTAATTTTCTTGTTATCAAATGGAGAGTTATCTCCGTCTTGACTGAAGGTATCTTTTCCCGTATGAACTTGTCTTCTGTTTCTGTGAAGTCAAGCTAAGTGCAACGCGTTATATAGTGATTGATGTGCCTACTCACTCTATCTATAGCCCTTTCTTTTGCTCTGAAATGATCAACCTTGATATCCGCCACAAGAAAAGAAGAATAAAAAAACCATTATGATTAAGTGTAAAAGTTGTATCTAAGAGATAAAATGATTTATTTCGACGGTTGCATGACCGTTCATTTCTGTCAGTTCAGCTCTCTACCGGTTGAGCAAAAGTCTGATCTAGCTTTGTGCCAGGGCGAGGTAAGGATAGGATCCTTGCGTAGGAGAACTTGTTTCAGGATTTGGTATCCTTCTAGCCCAGCTCCATTCTGAAATTCCATTATCCTGGATCTACGACTTTTTTCACTCTTTCTTTGAATTGAAGTCACTGTAATCAAAAGGCACACCACGAAGGCATATTGAAGAACTAGACCTATAGGGTCACGAGAAGATCTCTCACTAAGCTACCAATCGGGGGTCTATTTTTCACTCTCTGCTATTATTCAAAGTTTTATTGCTAACAGATACTATGTTTATGAACATAACAAGGAAGAGGTTCTTATTAAGTAGGGGGAAGAATACGGGAAGCTGGTCCTATCGAAAGCCGAAGGTACGAGTCCTGTAGGTCAGCTGTTTCAGCATAGGTCGGTGGATCAAGTAGTTCCAATTGTGGACCACCAAAGCAGCGTATTTCAGATCCAGACATAGAAGCAGCACCCAAAGAAGAGTGTGGAGATAAGTATGGTGATAAATGGGTGCTGGTCACAAATGCCCCAAGACCATTCCTCCGTACGTCTTCCCTTAGGCTCCTATGGGCGGCAGCCAGGTAGAATTAATATAGCAAGCAGTGCTTGTGACTTTGTAGGCAATATGAGATAAAGCTGACTAAGAGAAAGAAGTAAGCGTATCTTGAAGCTGTATTCATTCCTAGATCTTGAATCGTATAAGATCAAGCATTGATCTGATGGATCAAATGCTTTCGGATGAACTACTCGATCAAGGGCTTATTAAGAAAAGTAAGGAAGGGAAGCTGTCTACCGCGTAGTGGTATCTTTTTACTGACTATCTCCTCCACCAATATATCCAATACTTGGACTCCTCGAGAAAGGAATTCTCTCCTTGAAGAGGTTTGAGGCAAGGAGATCCTCTTTCTCCTTTGCTTTTTCACCTAGTAGGTGATGCACTATCTGCAATTCTGGATAGAGCTAAGGAAGCAGGTGTGATTAGAGGTTTGGTACCACACCTGATACCAGGGGGGATTAGTCATTTGCAATATGCTTCTGATACTTTGCTTCTTTTGCATAATGACATGGAGTCTATTACTGGATTCTAATTCCTTCTCTACTATTTAGAAGAAATGTCTGGCATGAAAGTCAATTACTTGAAGAGTGATATTTTCACAATAGGGTTGAGTGTAGAGGAGGAGCAGAGGGTAGTTGATATAACTGTGAGATATGCAAATTTCCAAAAAAAATATAATATTTGGGATTACCAATCAGCAAAGACAAGATCTCTTCTAATGATTTTTTTTCATTAAAAGGTAGAAAAGAAGTTGGACTCTTGGCAATGCAAACATTTCTCTTATGGAGGAAGAGATACATTGATCAATGCATGTTTATCAAATGTCCCTATGTACCTTCTGGGTTGCTACACTTTGCCTGTCAAAATACAAAAAAAAGTTGATACAATAAGAAATCACTTCTACTGGGAGTAAGAAGAAGAAATTTCACATGGTCAGATGGGAACACCTATGCACCCCTGAAGTTTATGGTGGTGTGGGCTTCACTGATATGAGAGTAAGAAACATTTCTTTACTGTCAAAGTGGCTGGAGGAGGTCAATTAACTACTGGAGCTTACACTACCGATACTACTTATTAAAGGGCACACATTTCAAGACACCTTCAAGCTACCGAAATTGGAAAGCAATGATGTTACACTGGGTTATGATTGGCTATATCGTCACAGTCCAATCAATTTAGATTGGAAGGCCAGAACGATTAGTATTTGTCACAATGGGCAAGTAACATTATTCTTTCTGACAGCAGCAATACTACTTCTCCAACATTGTTAGACCCTGATAAGTTTCAGAAGGAAATTGATAAAGGAGCTATGGGCTACTATCTTTATCCCTTATCTTGTGACTCTGTTGATACCGATGATGAAAATACATTGGAGGAACTTAACTTGGTATAGTGAGCCTAGCAGGTGGCGGGAGTCCAGTACGATTGCTTGCATTTCTCTAGAATTGAACTAGCCCTTGGGAAAGGTAGACGTGAAGGTAGCATGATTTCTCACTTTATAGAAGCGTTAGAGTTCGGCTGACACAGTGATCGAAAGTTGCGCAACCAAAACAACTTGAAACTGCCCGTGCACCTTTTGCTTTTCCTGATATCGTCCCTTCGGGTAGTTGGATATGAGCACATTCAAATTGGAATTCTTCTGATCCCAGATCCGATAGAAGTTTTGAGGTAAGATGTATCGTGAGCAGATTTCTTTGTTCGATACCCAGTTTTTGATCTCGCAAGCAAGGAAATCGAAGAATAGCTCAGTATTATTACGTCTCCCTCCGATAATGAGTGGTAGTGAGCTCTGCCCTTGAGAATGAAGACTCCAAGCAGCATCTCAGTCTCGATATTTGCCTTTTCGGGAGACAACTTGTGATAAACAAGTCATCCATGTCCTAAAGAAGTAGTGGGAGTGCATGGTTATAAAGGAAGGCGCAAGTGTATTACAGAGCGAAGAAGCTTTAGAGAAAGTTCTACCTCGCAGGTGAAACCATAGATTGGAAGGTGTAGGTCACTCACCTGTGTAAACAAAGCGAAATCATAGAGCATAGCTCGTTTGTAATGCCCTTGTCCGAACTGACCACAGGATTTAGGTCATCTCGACCAGTAACAAAGGAGAAATTCCCCTGCTTGTTAGGAGTTCCTTTAGTTTGCAGTTGAGTGCAGCCGGATGGTTCTCTCTGTGTATTCCTAAAAAGGTGATTGGAAGTTTGCTGCTCACCTTAAGTCATTATTAACCGTAACTCATAGAGAAAGGGACCCGCAAAACCCCTCGCCATTACCGTATGAGCAGGTTTTAAAGCCTGCAAGTAAAGTTGTTGGCTGGTCTTAGCGATTGAGTGCCAACATGAGACCTATTTGTTTGCTTTGAACCGAGAAGGTCCCTCAATCATAGCGTGATACGAACCAGTGGCTTCCCTACTGAAACCGAAGAAATCCTCTGGGTGGGTTCCTTATCTTTACTTAATACGGAACCGAGACCTTGACTTCTTCTTATCAGACTGAAGAGGGGAACCTCATGACCCAAGATACAAGCACTATTATTTTCTTATAAGGGAAGTGAGGTGATTGTAAGCAAAAGGAGGAGGAATAGTTTCTCATGCCGAGATCAAAAACTCAAGGGCCATCCGTTTCCTATTTGATTTCAGAACAGCGGAATATCATCACACGTGGTTCACTTGAGCATGAATAGAGTTTGGTCTCCTTATGAATTCAAGTTGCTAAAGAAGTGGACTTCGGAGCTTTCGCTACAACCCCTCCAAGGCGGGCAACTGTCTCATTTGACACTAGCACTTAAATAAACAAAGGTAGGAAGGGCTCCCACCCCCTAATGAAATGGACTTCTTTAAATTATGCAATACGTTCACCAGTCTCGGATCTTTAGAGGCTATCGCTCATTTACCGCAGATCTCTATCCCACAGCTGGCTAATAAAATTGCCTTGGCAATGTGTCAAGTCCTTTCAGTGAGAGTTCAACTCTTCAGCGAAAGTGAAAAATCTACAGTCTTCCATCCGTGGAGGTAGCCATGGACTCCATCGTATATGTTGGTAGCTAGCGTACAGGCTTGATGTGAGGGGGGGTTGTTACCTATTCTATTCCCTTGCTTGGATAAAAACACCTATCTTTTCGTACGAAAGACACGCAACTGGAGCAACTTGATATTACGTATGTAGACCTGGCCTCCCTCAATAATAGTTGGCTCACCCGATTGACGATTTTCAAAGATCTACGCCAAGCGCCTCGAAGCGGGGATCCACTTTTTACTACTTTATAAAGTGAGAAGCCTTTGGCTTGATTTCTTCTGTGGCTTCTTTATGTTTACCCATGCCGTGGCTATTCAATAATAGGATTGGTAGTTAGTTGCCTCACCCTATTGGTTGTTGGTTTTCTTTCTCCTCTACATTCGTGAAAAGCTAGTATGCTCGCGGAAATCGTCTAAAGAAACTACTCGCTAACTCGCTAACAAGACGGACTTCTTCCTCTGGCTCTGCCAGGCTATGCCGCTCGCCTAAATCGGTATCAATAACTTCTATCGTACTTCGACCTCTCATTCAAATGATAAGTTGGCTACGACGAACTAATAAGTTTCTCTTCTTGTCACCTTCTTTAAGCCTTTCCTTCTGCTTCCATCGAGAAATATATATAGATAAGCTTGGAGAGGCGATTAAGGTGTTTCCACTCTTAGGTTGTTCAATATGCGAAGACCGTGTCAATCACTACACTAGTGATACGAAAAGCAAGCATTCTTCTCCAGCTGACGTACCGACGCCTCACTACTACTTCATTAGTGAAAGATACGTTGGGATGTTTTCAATTCTCCATCAAGAGGCAGGCAACTATCTCTTTTAACACTAGACTTCGGATCGCCTTCCTACTGGTTTTCTTCTCGGTCTCCCCAACTAGGGGAAACCTCAAAGCAAACAACAGAGCAACACCTATCTTTTTTCTTTAAGCACTGAACATCCGGATCCCCTTCCGACTTGCTTTTCCGGGCACTGGTCTTTCTAACAACTGGAACTCGTCTCCCTTTTCCTGATTCGCATCTTCTTCGGCTTTTGCTACGGTCTGTTCCTTCCTTCAGTCAGTCCTTCCTTCAAGATTTTTGCCTGTGGATCTCTCTCTTCAAAACATATATATCTTTCGGCATCAGTCTTTCCTGCCTTACCTTAACCCCGCTTTCACGTGGTGAATCGGTATGAGGTTTCAGTGATCACTTTACGGTATTCTTTAAGCTTTCTTGGTCACCGGACAGAGTGAGAACTGCTCAGCTTGCATTATTTCCCTAGCACACACTTAGTAGATAGTAGGCATAGGTCCGCTAAGAGCACATCGAACTTGACTTGTAGAGTGATACCTGTGCTCGATATGGTTCATTTTAGTGCTCTTTCTCTCGGTATCGTTCACCACATGCCTGTGATCGATCTCTCTCAAGATAGGTTTGGTATCGGTATCGGTGAAGTCCGTCATTGAATTGAAGTGGTAGAGTGGTAAGTGGGTGTACGATCTATGTATTTCCTATCAGTGGCATTAGTTCCTTTTCATTCTCTAGATAGATGGGCAGAACAAGCTTCTCTTTATATTCTATTCTAGAAAGGATCAATTAGATTCTCATCTCCTATTTGTTTGAGCCATTCATTATAGTGGTGGTGCCGGGAAGGCAGCTTAGCACTCTAGTCCTTTTGAGTAAGGAATTATAGCATGGGCAGGCAATCTCTTTGATTGATTCCCCTCCAGGAATTACTTGAATTAATTAGCCGGCCCATGGAGTGAAATATCAAACTTAACCTATAAATAACTAGTATATCAAAAACCAAATAAAAGGCTTTCTTTTAAGCTTGTTAATGGAATTCCACAGGAGTCAAGCGCTAGCAAAGAAGAATTGGAAATCAGTCGCTTCCCTTCTGGACTCAAGTCAGCAGAAGAGTGAACATCATATTAATAGGTAAATCCTACATCAAGCGTAAAGGAAGTACAGTACACTTATTTGGATTTGTCGTGAAACAAAGCTATTGTCTGGTTTCTGGTCCTGGGTGGATTATTTCTTATCATATTGTGAGGCGGATCATAAGATTGCAAATTAGGCAGATCATAAGTAGATACTATTTTACAAGGGTGGGCTTTAGCTGAGAATCAAAAGTACGATTCCCCAGAAACACATTCCCTTTCAAGCTGAGCAGAGACGTATCCGACACCTTCACTTGGTCCAGTGCTGCCTCCAGCACTTCTTTAACTTTCTTGTGCAAACAAACTAGAACCTGCCAGCCCAGCCTTATGTTCCGAATCAGAATGGACTAGTGATTTTGATATATTGCCAGAGCCCTATTCTTATGATGGAAAGATCCGTGCTCACATAGCTGTCAGAAATTTCACTTGCATCTATTTCAACTAGACGTGAGGTCTCTCCACGACAACAACTAGGAGGAGGAGATCCACATTTAGAGGGCGAGGGGTTCAAAACTCGGGGAGGTCACATATGGTTGTGGAAGAAGAGCTTGTACGGGCTCCGAGGTCAAAGAAATTCGACAAGTTCTTGGTCGATCGATACCTTTCCATCCCGGGGCAGATCTCCAGATCCGATACGAGTGTAGATACTTTACTCCCTTCTTCCTCAGTGAGTAACGTATAATGTCTAGAACAAAGGAAGTGAGTCTAGCTCCACTCCGAGGGACAAGACGGAAATCTTCTACCGATCCCAACTGCAAGGCGTGCTTTCCTATGAACCGATTCTTAGACTACGGATCTCATCCCAACGATCTACTTGTACGAAAGAAACAGAGATGATCTACTTGCATCTACTGTTTGTTACCGCTGAACATCTACTAACAATAACAAGAAATACCAATATGGACTTCTTGTTCCAGTCGAAACGAGCAAACCTAGGGAAGATAGCAAGATTAGCAGAACGGGAACCCCCCATGGGGAAGGGCTCTGTGACGCACCACAGAGCCCGTAGCAGCTACTTTTAAGGTTTATCCCCCATCGGCCCATAAATCCATAGAAAGACGATTGAGATTAGTGAATGGCATCGATCTGAAGTTCATAGAATCTCTAGCGTCTCTTTGTTCGTAACAAATGAGTAACTTAACTACTAATGTGATGAATAGTGCCAGGCGTAGTGTATCACTGGAATTCGATCAGTCTATTGGAAAGGGATCACTCTCTAATTCTGCTTCATGTCCTGTGCGTGCCTGTTTCGAAGAATGCTATTCGCTCTAGTGGAAAAAGTAGCGATTTATGGCCATGCGTCGGTGGGAACGACACCTATGGGATCACAAGAATCCCTACTACGGTTGCGGGGCGCGGGGTCGTGAGAAGAGCGGATCAAACAGATAGCACACGGTTCCTTTACCCAGGTTCGGGTCGCAAGGATGCGTAAAACCCTACTCCTGCTTTGGTGGATTGTATATATGTGTTCTTGAGCTAGCTGTGGGGCGTCAAGAGCTCCAAAAAGCCGAATCCTCTCCCTGGTCGCCTGGGTCCTCCTTTTATAGGGAAAGGGGTTGCCACAATGGCACACAGGAGGTGGAAAGGGTACAGTGACGCGAGGTTATCCCTCGCATTGCATGACAAGGCATATTTAATGCGCCTTGCTTAGGTGTTCTTGCTTTATCGGGGACGGGGGAGAGCCATGTCTCGTCTGTCGCCGCTCCCTCTTGTGTCGACACGTGCCCTGCCTAGCGGTGCCTGCGATGCCATGTAGGCAGGCAGGCAGCTGAGGTGGCGCAGTGGTGGGTCTCCACGAAGATCTTCATGCCGCCACGTAGGTGCCTGCCCAGCTGGTTGGGTCGGCACCTGCATGCGAACAGTGGTAGAGTTGTGACTAGCGTGGTCCTGATGGTGGCCCTACGGGCATTCATGGCAAGGGCCTTGCCGCGGCCCCGGCAAGGGTGTTGCTGTGGCGCCTGCTGTCATCTCCGGCAAGGATCTTGCCGGGGGCCTTGTGGTCCTCCTTGGCTGGGATCCCGCCAAGGATCATCATCTTCTAAAGTGTGCATCTGATCTTGAATGTCTTCACAACGATCTGCATGCCACCACGGGGATGCCTCCCGAATCCTTGCCCCATGGGGGCAGTGGACTCAAGGGTGACCCGCTCCATATGTGTTAGGCGAGCTGCCACGGCAAGGGTCTTGCCGGGTTTGCTAAAACTGCCGGATCTTGCCAGGGGGGTCCGCTTCGTCCCCTTTGCTCCTTGTGGTCTTGGTCTTGGCGTCGTTCTGCATCTCTCGAGCTTCGGCCTTACCTTGGCTCACCTCCCCTGCCTTGCTCAGTGTGGTGGTGCCCGTGGCTCAGACTGCCCGTGCACAGTTATAGGGGTACAAAAATTGTATCCCTCTTTTTGTACACCGACAGGAGCCCCCGGGCCTGGGCCATACGTAAGCGCAATCGCGTCGTTGGGCTAGGCCCAAAAACGGTGTGCGGGCAGGCGGGGCAGTTTTTACCGCGGTAAGTTTCTTTGCGCGCTGGCGCGGCGTGGGGAGGCGTGCTTGACGCGGGTGGCATGCGTGGGGCTGAGCTCTGGACGCATGTGTCACGTCGTAGTAAAGGGGGCGGTTCGCGCTTTCCCCATAAACGGAGGGAGGCATGGAGGCGCGGCCCATTTACTGAACGGGGCTGAGGCGTGGTCTTCAAGGCGTCCACTCCCCACGATCACGGGGTGGGGAGAGGTCGCCTCACCTGTCACCTCAGTCCTGCACGCCTGCCACGCGGCTCTCATGCGCTTGGGGTGGCGAACGGTGGAGGCGGGAAATTGGGCCGCTGCGGGCTGGGGCAGCGGGTCGGTCCCAACTCCCTGCGCCTTCCGTGTCTTGATTGGCTGAGCGGGGCGGCCGAGCCCCCACCCCGTTCCTTTATAAAGAGCAGGAGGGGGGGATGGCGTCCCGCATTCTTTCATCTCCTCCTTTCTTCAGCTTCTGCTCCCCCTTCCATCCGCCATGGAGAGAGGGAATACTGGTCCTTCAACGGTGGCGGCGAGGGTCGCCGCTCGACAACGCGTCCCTCCTTCTCCTGCACCTGCGGTGGCAGAGCCAGCCGCGAGGGGAAGGGGGAGGGGGCGAGGCCGTGGGCGAGGCCGAGGCGCTCGGGGAAGAGGAGGACGGGGCGGCGCGCCGGCCTCGCCTCCGCCAGCAGTTACTCCCCCATGGAGGGCCACGTTGGGGACGACCCTTGCGAGTTCTTCGTCAGGCTGCGCCGGCCGCCTCGCCGTCGCCTTCGTCTCCCGACTCCATTCACGCGGGAGATGGAGCTGGATCCGCCAGAGTCATTGCGGCTGCACATGAGGGGCTGTGGGATCAGCGGCATGCGGTTTCGCGTCAACTTCCCAGCCCGATGTATCTTCGTTGGGGATGGAAGACGTTTGCTCATATCCACCGCTTGACGGAGGGGCTCACTCTCCATTTCAAGCTGATGGAGGGCGGCCTCCTCTCCGTCAAGGTCTTCGGGCACTTCGGGACCCGTGCAAGGTGCTGCGTGGAGAGCTCTTCTGATAGCAAAGAATCATCCTCGAGCGGGAGTGACGGGGAGGACAGTGCAACGACGACGAGGGTAGCAGGCGGCAAGATGACGGGTCCGACTAGGTGTCGCGCGCCGCTCCGTGCGGCACCGGCGACCCCATCATCCATGTCGCCGGCTCCCTGAACTTCTCGGGGTCGTCTCCTTTGGCGGCCGGCGTTGGGAGGCTGCGGAAGAGGAAGAGGGCGGGCGGCAAGGCCGTCAACTCGGAGTACGCGGGCACCGACGCCTTCGACGCGTGGTGACGTCCTGCCGCCTCGTCTTCGAGCTCTGCTCCCGGCGCCGCCATCACCATCCAGCCTTCGGACGGCCACCGAGATGTTCTCTTGGTGTCTTCTGCCACCCGTAGCTCGTCTAGGCGCCCCTTTTGCCATTTTCGCCTCCTTGACCTGCCTCCTGAGGAGAGGGACAAGAAAGGGGTCATGGGCACCTTATCTCTTTTTAGTTTGTAAGCCTTCGGGCCTTAGCTGAATTTAAAACTTGTAATCCCATCATTCATGTTTTTCATTCCCTATGGGTTGTACCTGAGTGGGATGTTTTTAATGAAACAGGGATGCTTGCCCGGTCATTTGTTTGTGGGTAGAACCCACGTCAAGGAGTAAATACTTGATATCTCTAAGATAAACACTTCCTTGCCCGGCAGCAGGCCTTGCCGTCTCGCCACTTTGCTCGACCTTTCTCAGGCCTTTGGCAGAGGCAGGGATGAGGCGGGTTCAGGATCCTCGTTCATCCTTTCGCTGCAGCGACTACAACCAAACCTGGCCCCAGGAACGAGCCCTAGGGCCTAGAGTTAGGGGAGCACGATATCTTAGGGAGAAACGAAGTTTCACATACCTCAGTCCATAAGGGAATGCATGATAAGGGATGAAGAACTTATCTGAAGCTATAGCCCCCGACAACTCTGGGTTGCCGTGGGTAAATCTTTGTTCTTGCAGCCCCCAGCAGTACTAGATTGTCGGGGTCTAGATGCTGGTCTGTCCCTCTTCTCCTTTTTGTCCTCAAGTGATCCGGCAAGGATATCTGTGAGTCCTGCGAAACAAGGAAGACAAAAGAATGGCAAAGAGACGCACACTCGACCTCTAAGCTAGGGGTTAGTCGCCTCTAAGCACTATCAACCCTAACCAAGGACGAGACTCGACTTAGCATGCATGCTATAACTTAGGGCGCCAGCGCTTCATTTATTTATGCTCAGGGTCTGCGCCTGGCTTTGTACAAAGGGTTACATGCATCATCGGCAATGCTTGTACAAAAGGTGGCTTGCCAGGGGGCCCGGCAAGCCGCGCCTCACAGGTAAAACTTACGAAGATGCTCAATGTTCCAGGAGTTACTCACCGGAACAGCATCTTCGGTCTCCAGGCGGACTGCGCCGGGCCTGGTGACTCGTATTACCCGGTAAGGGCCTTCCCACTTTGGCGTCAACTTGTTGGAATTCTTGGTCGATTGAACGCGCCTAAGGACAAGGTCGCCTTCCTCAAGGCTTCGGGCATGGACCTTGCGGCTATGGTAGCGGTGCAAGGCTTGCTGGTAGCGTGCTGCTCTCACAGCCGCACGAAGACGATCTTCCTCAAGGAGCATTGCGTCATCTTGGCGCAGTTGCTCTTGCTCAAGCTCATCATAAGCGAGCACTCGAGGTGACCCGTATATGAGTTCAGTGGGGAGAACTGCCTCTGCCCCGTATACTAGGGCAAAGGGTGTCTGGCCAGTGGCTCGATTTGGCGTCGTCCTGATCGACCAAAGAACTGTCGGCAATTCATCAATCCAGCGCCTTCCGCTCTTGTGCAGCCTGTCAAAGGTCTTGGTCCTTAAGCCTCGCAGTACTTTAGCATTTGCCCTCTCAGCTTGACCATTGCTCCGTGGGTGAGCAACGGAAGTGAAACAGACTTTGCTGCCAAGGACTTGGGTATATTGCATGAAGGTGCGGCTTGTGAACTGTGTGCCATTGTCGGTGATAACCCTGTTGGGTACGCCAAAACGGCACACTAGTCCCTTGAAGAACTTGACGGCCGACTGAGTTGTGACCTTCCCCACTGCCTCCACCTCCAGCCACTTTGTGAACTTGTCGATTGCAACGTACATGTACTCAAAGCCCCCGACAGCTCGCGGGGGAAGGGGCCCAGTATGTTGAGCCCCCAGACCGAGAAGGGCCAGGAGAGAGGAATGGTTTGAAGGGCTTGAGCTGGCTGATGAAGCTTCTTGGAATGGAACTGACACGCTTCACACCTGGTGACTAGTGTCGTCGCATCCTGGAGGGCGGTGGGCCAGAAGAAGCCTTGCCGGAATGCTTTGCCGGCAAGGGCCCTTGACCCGATGTGGGAGCCACATATGCCTCCGTGTATCTCCGCCAACAGCTCCAGTCCTTCCTCTCGAGGGATACACTTCAATTTCACATCGTTCGGCCTCTTCCTGTACAGCGACGGGCTACTTTTTCCGCTTCTTCCTGCTCCTCAGGAAGTTCCCCTGTTTGGAGGAACTGGACGGTATGCTGTGCCCACGCTGGAGCCTAGGGCTCGACGGCGAGGACTAAAGGCATTTCCTCCGCCATAGGAGTGGCTGTCTCGACGGCAAGAGCTTGACGCTCCGCCGGAGCTAGCCATCCTGTGGCGGGCTCAGTGTTCCCGACAGCATCCTTGCCGGTGGCTCCGGGGAGCTCGGCGGGAAAGTACTTGCCGGGCCCTGATTTCCTCCTCTTGTTCGGCACTGTTGATGGATCAACGGATGGCTGAGTTAGCTGAAGCACAAAGGTTACCTGGTTCCATAGGTAGCTTGAGGGCAGCGTGTTTTGACAGGTAATCAGCGATATCGTTCTCTGCTCGGGGAACGTGTTCAGCCTGTATACCGTCGAAACGCTCTTCCAGCTTTCTCACTTCATCAACGTAGGCCTTCATCAACGGGCTCTGGTAATCCTTGTTGACTTGCTTGACGACAAGCTGCGAGTCACCCCTGACGATGAGTTTCTTGATTCCGAGGTATGGCGCGATCCTAAGACCGGCAAGCAGCCCTTCGTACTCTGCCGTGTTGTTGGTTGTCGCCTCCCTGGGGAAGTGCATCTGGACCACGTACTTAAGGTGCTCTCCGGTGGGCGCGACAAGCAGTACGCCAGCCCCGGCGCCTTGTAAGGAGAAAGCTCCATCAAAGTACATGATCCAATCGCAACTTGCCTCCTTGCCAGGGAGAGCAGTCTCTTGGGCTTCTTTGTCAGGTGTTGCGGTCCATTCGGCAATGAACTCCACCAGGACTCGGCTCTGAATCGTCGAAGTAATTTCAAACTTGAGGCCAAAGCTGGACAGCTCCAGTGCCCATTCCATAATCCTTCCCGTTGCATCTGGATTGTGCAATATCTGTTGCAGAGGGAGGCGAGTGACGACAGTGATCTCGTATGCCTGGAAGTAATGATGCAGCTTCCTCGAGGCCATAAGAAGGCCGAAGAGCAGTTTCTGCACGCTGGAGTACCTTGATCTAACCCCCTGCAGGAGGGAACTAACAAAGTAGACCGGGTGCTGCATCATTTTCTTCTTCGGCAACACTTCAACTGGCTGTGTCGTCTCTGCATTAGTGGTGTCGGGCTCTGTCTCTACCATTACCCCGTCGTCAACCTCTCTCTGCGCCACTAGTGCGGCGCTGACCACCTGGTTCGTTGCCGTCAGGTATAGCAGCAACGGCTCTTGTGGCCTAGGCGCAACTAGTATTGGCGCGGAGGAAAGGTACTTCTTCAAATCTTGCAATGCTGCTTCGGCTTCTGGTGTCCACTCCAGCGGGCCCGCCTTTTTCAGGATCTTGAAAAAGGGAAGGGCGCGCTCGGCAGACATGGAAATGAACCTGCCCATGGCTTCGACACAACCAGTAAGCCGACGCACATCCTTGATTCGCTTGGGTGCTTCAATCTGCTCTATTGCTTTGATCTTGTCCGGATTGGCCTCTATCCCACGCTGTGACACAAAGAACCCGAGAACCTTGCCGGACGGGATGCCAAAGACGCACTTCTCAGGGTTCAGCTTGAGATTGATCTTGCGCATGTTTGCAAATGTTTCTTGCAAATCTGGTATGAGGGTTGTCCTGTCCTTGGTTTTGACCACTATGTCATCCATATAAGCTTCCATATTTCTATGGAGCTGGGGTTCAAAACTAATCTGGACCGCCCTTGCAAACGTCGAACCAGCACTCTTCAACCCGAAAGGCATCCGTACGAAACAATACGTACCACATGGGGTGATGAATGCTGTTTTTCTCTTCGTCTTCTCTTGTCATGAAGATCTGGTGGTAGCCGGAGTAGGCGTCGAGGAATGACAACAGATCACACCGAGCCGTGGATTCAACAATCTGGTCGATGCGCGGCAACGGGAAGGGGTCTTTAGGACAAGCCTTATTGATATCTGTGTAATCAATACACATCCTCCACTTCCCATTTGCCTTGCGCACTACGACCGGATTGGCCAACCACGTTGGATGGAGCACTCCTCTTACCAAACCCGCTGCTTCCAGTTTCCGGATCTCTTATGTGATGAACTCTTGTCGTTCCAAAGCATGAGGACAGACAGCAAGGTGGTGCTCAATCACCTCCCTGGGAACGCCGGGGATGTCGGAAGCTTGCCATGCAAACACATCGACATTCGCCCGCAGGAAGGTGACGAGCGCGTCTTCCTATTTGTCGTCAAGGGTGGAGCTTATGGTGAAAGCTCCTCCCGTGCCGTTCTCATTCACAGAAACCTTCTTGGTTCCCGACGGTATGGCCCTGGGCTTCTTGTTTCCGCCGGTGGAGCTCTCTGGCACGTCCTTGACGGCAGCGCTACACTCCGAAGAGGTGCGCTTGCCGGAGTGGGTGTCCGAGGTCTCACCGGTCTTCTTCTTCTTCTTCCCTCCCGGGGTGTTAGCGGCAGGAGCAAGTGCCCTACTGGCGGCAGCTGTTGCAACTGCTTGCTGGTAGAGTTGGTCAGCGCAAATCAGCGCATCTTTCTTATCGGAGGGGATGGTGATGATCGTCACAGGTCCTGGCATCTTCAGGGTGTTGTAGGCGTAGTGTGACGCCGGCATGAACTTGGCCAGCGCTGGGCGGCCAAGTAACCCATTGTAGGGCAAGGGGATCTTGGCAACATCAAACACGATCCTCTCCGTCCTGTAGTTCAGATCGCTTCCAAAAGTCACGGGCAGCATGACCTTTCCCTTGGGTTGGCTTCTTCCTGGGTTGACCCCCTGAAACGTGCCCGTCTCTTCGAGGTCTCCATCTGGAATCTGCAATTTCTCGATCACGACAGGCGAGATCAAGTTCAGACCGGCCCCGCCATCGAATAGCATCTTTGTCACCTTGAGGTTGCGTATTGTTGGTGAAACCAACAATGGCAAGCACCCGACCGCGGTAGTGCGATCAGGGTGACCCTCAGTGTCAAAGACGATAGGTGTGCTAGACCACTTCAGCGGCCTTTGGGCATCAAACGATGGCTCTGCCGCTGTAATCTCTCGCGCCCACTGTTTAAGCCGGCGGTGAGAAGTATGCAGCGAGGCGGCGCCATCGACGCACATGGCCTCTGTTGCTTTCTGAAACTCTTGGTCGCCGGATTCGTCGTCCTCTTCATGATAGTCATCTTCTGGCTTTCTGTCACGGCCCCGGGCGGGCCTCTCCTATTGTTTTCCTTGCCGCGACGGCCCGCCTGGCCGTCACGCTTCTTGCCGGACCCCTCAGCACCGTCCTGGCCTTTCTCCTTGTCCCGCCTCTCATATTCAGCCCTCTGCTTCTGAGCGAGGAGCTCAACATGTCGGCAGTCCTGGAGAGCATGGCCTTTGGTGCGATGGATCTTGCAGTATCGCTTGTCGGAGTTTCCTGACTTCTCGGCAGCCGCAAAGGCCCGGCAGGCGACACATCCAGCAATTTCCTTGCCGGGGTCATCTGCCTTGGTTTTCTTGGTGGAGCCGGTGTCATCAGATCCCTCGATAGCAAGCACGGCTTTACCTTTGCGCTTCCTGTTGCGGCGCTGGCCTTTCTTCGCCGGAGCAGCAGCATCCTCATCTGAGGAGTCGGTTTCCACGCCGGCGTCTTCGCCGGGGTACTTCCTTCCCTCTTCAGCTCGGGCACATCTGTCAGCAAGAACATAGAGTTCTGCCACATCTTTCACCTTGTTCATTGCCAGCTCTTCGCGCATCTTGCGGTTATGCACGTTCTGATGGAACGCGCTGATGATGGCGGCAGGGTGAACATCAGGGATGTTGTATTGTATCCGACTGAACCTCTGTATATACTTGCGGAGACTCTCGCCTCCCTTCTAGGGAATGACGTGAAGGTCGCTGGCTTGGTGATGAGCTTGGTGACCTCCAGTGAAGGCGCCCACGAACTCATATCACAAATCCGACCAAGAGGAAATAGAGTCTACCGGCAAGTGCATCAACCATGACATGGCTTTGGGTTTAAGGGCCAACGAAAAGTAATTCGCAAGCATCTTATCGTCGCAGGCTCCGGCAGCCTGCATCGTGATGGTGTAGATGCTGAGGAACTCGACGGGTGGGTCTTGCCGCCGTACTTTTCGCCCACGTCAGGTTTGAAGGTGCGGTGAGTGGGCCACTGGAACTGCCGCAGCTCACGGGTAAAAGCCGGACAGCCTACCTCATAAGGCAGGTCTCCAGGGTTCTCCGGTGCTGGATGGTTCACAGCAGGCCCTGCTCGCCTGTCTGACTGGTGGCGCGCTCCGCGCCGGCGCTCGATAGTAGTTCGAGCGTCTTCATGTTCTCGGTCCCGAAGGACCTGGCGCTGGCCACAGTGGGTCCGCGGGTCGGACGACACTATGGAGATTTCGTCACCCGTAACGTCACGACAGGCTAGCGTCCGCGGTACCGGCGAGGAGGAGGCGAGTGCACCGTGGTCGCGGCGCTGCCGGCTTTCCTGCCACTGGTGCGCGGGACTCCGTCGGAGCGTCGACCCGGGGGCTCCGCCGAATTCGGTTTGTCTTTGTTGGCCACCGCAACAAGGCTTCGGATAGTGGCCGTCCATTCGTCGAGTCTCCCCGTAGTGGGAGGAAAATCGAGGAGCAACTGCATGCACGCCACGGCTTCTGCTGGCGTCGGTGGCATCGAAACCTGCACGGATCGCGACGCGCTTCGACTACTGACCATGTCAGAAGGAGTTGTATCACGACCCTGCGGTCGCATGCCATCTTCACCAGCGCCTCGGAGAGCGGGCAGGTCTTCTACATCCCGGGAGTGGCGCTCGGGGCTCTTCCTGCGGCGACGCCCGGGGTCTTCGGTGTGATTACGCCGTTCGTCGCGCGCCGCTTGAGAGGTGCGCGCCATCGGCGCCGGCGTGGGAGTCTTGGAAGCCCTCGCTTCGCCCTCGGGCGGGGGGGGGGGGGGGGGGGGGCAGCGATCCTGGAAGGCCCCGCGCCACCCGCGGAGTTCCCGACTCCGTCTTTGGATTTGGCGGCGTGCGGCCTGTTACCAGGCGCACGAACATCGCCGCCTCCCAAACTCCGGCTACTGGGACGGTGTTGGTGTTCGCGAACGGCGCCCTGGGTCCTTTCTGTGACCGGTCTGCTGCTCGCCCGCGTCGGGACGGGGTGTCCAGCTTCCGACGGGCCAACCGCCACCGTCGTCTTCTTCTTGCGCGCCATGACGATGAAGAAGCGTCGAACTAACTGCTAAAGCCGATTCTCACAACTCCCCCTTCCCCTACCTGGCGGGCCAAAGATGTCGGGGGGAACGACACCTATGGGATCACAAGAATCCCTACTATGGTTGCGGGGCGCGAGGTCGTGAGAAGAGCGGATCAAACAGATAGCACACGGTTCCTTTACCCAGGTTCGGGCCGCAAGGATGCGTAAAACCCTACTCCTACTTTGGTGGATTGTATATCTGTGTTCTTGAGCTAGCTGTGGGGCGTCAAGAGCTCCAAAAAGCCGAATCCTCTCCCTGGTCGCCTGGGGCCTCCTTTTATAGGGAAAGGGGTTGCCACAGTGGCACACAGGGGGTGGAAAGGGTACAGTGACGCGAGGTTATCCCTCGCATTACATGACAAGGTGCATTTAATGCGCCTTGCTTAGGTGTTCTTGCTTTATCGGGGACGGGAGAGAGCCCTGTCTCGTCTTTCACCGCTCCCTCTTGTGTCGACACGCGCCATGGCCAGCGGTGCCTGTGATGCCATGTAGGCAGGCAGGCAGCTGAGGTGGCGCAGCGGTGGGTCTCCACGAAGATCTGGATGCCGCCACGCGGGTGCCTGCCCAGCTGGTTGGGTCGGTAGCTGCATGCGAACGGTGGTAGAGGTGTGACTAGCGTGGGGCTGATGGTGGCCCTACGGGTGTTCATGGCAAGGGCCTTGCCGCAGCCCCGGCAAGGGTCTTGCCGGGGCGCCTGCTATCATCCCCGGCAAGGCTCTTGCCGGGGGCCTTGTGGTCCTCCTTGGCTGGGATCCCACCAAGGATCATCATCTTCTAAAGTGTGCATCTGATCTTGAATGTCTTCACAAAGATCTGCATGCCACCACGAGGATGCCTCCTGAATCCTTGCCCCATGGGGGCAGTGGACTCAAGGGTGACCCTCTCCGTAGTTGTGGGGCGAGCTGCCACGACAAGGGTCTTGCCGGGTTTGCTAAAACCGCCTCCCGGCAAGCGCTTCATCCCCTTTGCTCCTTGTGGTCTTGGTCTTGGCGTCGTTCTGCTTCTCTCAAGCTTCGGCCTTACCTTGGCTCACCTCCCCTGCCTTGCTCAGTGTGGTGGTGCCCGTGGCTTAGACTGCCCGTGCACAGTTATAGGGGTGCAAAAAGTGTACCCCTCTTTTTGTACACCGACAGCATGATCCCGACCCGAACCCTCAAATGATGACGAACGGCTGACTTCACATAGAACCCGTTATGCCAATCTGGATTCCACATCTGCTGAAAAGAAAATCGCCTTGAAAGATTGCAAATCAAGCATTCGTCCTTAGCTCAAGGATTGGAATACCGTAGTTCCTGAAAGATATCGTGCCAATAGAAAGATCTCGTTCCCGTAGATTCCGTTCGTTCCAGCAATCGTGCCAGAACTCACTGATCCATTCAAAGGATTTCTTTACCACTGCTCCCGATGGCCAAAGGACCGATATCTTCTTCTCATGCCTAGCAAAGATCTAATTCTGTTCTCACTTCACTTAATGAGCCTATTTATCTATTTTTATACCCGTTTAGATAGATGGGCTCTAAGGGAGAAGTGGCGCACTTTCTCGAGCTATCTAAGCATCCAGGGAAGTGATTCCACAAGCTAGGGAGATTCTCCTCTTTTCTTTTTCAGAGTTGAGCTCAAGCTAAGGCCAAGCATGGATCAATGTTTGTCAAATCATTCCCTGTTGAGTTGAGTCCTCGGCGAAGGTGTCGTGCCGTATAGTACTTCTCCGGTTATAGGTGATAGGTGCATGGCTTCCGCTTATAAAGAATGAGTGAGACCGGCGCTCAATCAATCAGCCACTAGTAGAGGATAAAGGAAAAAGGGGTTCATCAATGAGAGGCGCATCAGATTTTGTATTGGCCAACTCTTTCTAATTATCACTAGGCCGGATACTCCGATTCTCTATGGATGATTTCCTTCTCTCTCGTTCAATGCCCTTTGGTCTCGAGGATCACATTTGGTGGGGTTGGGGTCACACCAAGTCGTATTGGATAATTGAGCGGAACTACTTCCATGTGCACTCTTTTATCGGGTCAGGAAGCCCTGTTTTTGAAGCAGGAAGACCTCTTCGTCATCATTATTGGGGTATGGGCCCTAAATCATTGGAAAAGACGGTTTTCTTTAGGGAATTGATACGATATCGCCTCCATCTGTACTAACAAGGGAATGGATGAGTTCACTTAAGAAGCAGGCCTAGCCGGTACTAAAACAGAGAAGTCGGCTCAGGTTTCATCTCATCTAAGCAGCAGGCAAGCAATGATTTTAGAATCATGTCATGCTTGACAGTTGGACTTCTCGCCATACATAGAAATGAACTACTGATGAGCTAGCTATCCCCGATATGATCTGGTACTAGACTTCACACATGTTGCCATCGTATAATCGGAGAATCAACGCTGCTGTCTACCTTCGGAAAGCAAAATAGATGATTTTCGATACTAGGATGACTACTCCCGAGGCCTATTTTAACTAAAGAATTTACAGGTGGCCCGGTCGGTAAACTATTCCCGAGAGAGGAGAAGCAGAAACATCAATCTGTATTTTCGTATCATATTCCAGCAGCTCCAATGCCTTAGAGCGGGATCTTATCTTGCTAGAAAGAAATGAGTGTTGATAGCCAGCTACTCCTTATGAATGGGATGCATGCATATTTCAATTCATGAACTGAAGCACGTAGAAATCCTTCCTATTCTCCTAGTTACCTATCCGGACTTGTTTCGTAGAAATCCTACCTTCCTTTTAGGCGGAGAAAGACTATTTTTTAGTTTCTTCGGTGCAAAAGTGTCGTAGGCAAGTCCGTTTCATATAGGTGCAAAAGTTAGCAAGTCCTTTTTCCCTAAGGAAACTCGATTTCTAATGAAAAAAGTGCGGATCACTATGGGTCAAAAGTAGTGTTTTTCTAGTTTACCTCATAAATGCATGTTTTGAGAGCAATATTTTTCGATCAAGTCCTAACCACTTAGCTGTAAAAGTAGGCTTTTTTATCTCCCGAAACCCAGACCCTCTCCCCAATACTCCACACCAAGCCTTTAGATACGCAAATATGAGCTTGCCTTGGCTTTATTGCCCTTATCAAATGGAAGTTACGGATGAGAAATGACGTATCTTACGTATCAAATCTCAAGTAACAGATGAGAATTGATGTATTCAAAGTGGAAAGAACGAATGTCGATTCTCGTGGATGAACGGAGGAAACGGGAACTTGGTCTTTGCACTCTTCTTTAGGGGGGGGGGTATCCCATGACATGAAAAAGACCAATCGAAAACTTCTGCAAGTTAATCCCTACTACCAATGTCATGCAGGAAATTGACACACCAAATGATGCCACAGAAGAGATTGCAGTACAAGAAGAAGAAATCCCACAGGATCAGGACTCCCCTCCAAATGAGTATCTCATGCATATTTCGTCTCGTGCAGTTTCAGGGCAGGTCACTGCTGGCACATTTTCAGTCAAGGTCACTGTTGGTGGACAAACAGGCATTGCCCTTATTGATACCGGCAGTTCAAGTACATTCATTGAATTGTATATAGCAGTTACAACCACTTGCCATATCCAAAAGAAAAAATCGGCTAAAATAGTTGTGGCTGGGGGAGGCCAACTTACATCTGGGGAAATGATAGTAGACACTGCATTCTGCTTCTTGGTTTTCCAAAGGTCTGGAGGATTGGAAGAGTTTCTAGTCGAGAAGGGTCGGGCATTAGCAAATCCTTCAATCCCAACTCTTGAAAAGAAGAAACCAATTTTCTGGCATCTCCTCCCCTCGGTGCATATTATAATATAGAAAGAAACGTTGCTATTCCGTTGCGTCTTCGACATTTCACTGTTGTGGGGCGGGGAATCGAGTCTATTCAGGAGTGCATTTCCCTAGCGAACGAGGTGATTGATGCACGATCTTGTCAAATTGATTGATTTAGCTGGCGACGAAAAAGAGCACGAAATGCAACTTGAAAACACGTATGTTAACTAGGATAGTTGATGAGATGCTTAACTTGTTGATTCATTTCATCTTGTTTATGAATAAGTACCCAATCCCGATCAAACTAGAAATCAATGTTTTCGCTTTGCACTCTCAAATTATCATATAGAAAGTGTTTCTGTGATGAGACCATTCTCGATCGATAAATGCGATAGGAGCCTATGTGTTTCACGGGTAGCCGGCCAATAGGGGAAGGTTGTGAATCCGGCGAACCGACCGCTTTAAGAACGTGATTGTCTTCTCTCAATCAGTTATCAATTGACAAAGATGACCCATTCTTTTTCGCCCTGAAAATGACAATGGTATGGTACTTTTTATTCCAATCTCGATTGTGTGGGTGTCCGCTCATGTTCACCTTACATGCTAAATCAGGCTTTGCTTGTAAAAACCAAGGACAACCCCTATCTCAGTCTCCTTTCCTTTCTCTTTTCGGGTGCAGAGCTGAAAAAGATGGAGTTACCTAGAGATGGAAAATTTAGATTTATTAATGACAGATTTCATGAAAAAGATGGAGTTACCTTACCATTTAAAGATTTTAGGTTGGTTAAAGACTCGTAATTGCTGGCCGTGGCAATTAACCAAAAAGTCGTTTACGCAAACAATTCTAAAGTTAGCTGCAAAAGAAATAGGCAAACAGATTGCAAGTGAGTTACATAAATACTTGTCTCTCCATTCTGAGATGTGTCCTGGCGTCCACTCGCGCTATCGGAAAGTGAAAAAAGTCGCCATGATCGCTAAACATATACAAATTATTGGTGGGAAGCACGTATATACTCTGATGAAGCAACCATGCGAAAAGGATATTTCTAAATTGTTAGAAATACATACTAATCTTTTGGATTTCAGGGTGAATAGTGCTTACTTCGCGCAGGCAACGGACTATGCCCAAGCTTTAGCGCAAGTTTCGTGTTGTGCCTTATAGAAGCATCTATCATTATACGCTGTTTATCCAATCCAGAACTTCTTCGTTTCTTTGGTAGAACCCACGCCAACTCTTTTCTCTAAATAATAGAGAGATCTTTTGATAGTCTCACTTCTATCAATGCAATGAAAGAACTATCCCTTCCTATTTGTTTGTCCTAATGAGACAAAAAATAGCATCCTTCTTTACTACTTTAGGGGATGGGGGTGAATGGGGGTTTACATACAACCTGGGCAAAGTGGTTTATGATTGAATCTCAGAGGCATTCTTATCATTTGGTAGATCCAAGTCCATGGCCTATTTCGGGTTCACTCAAAGCTTTGGCAACCACCGTAGGAGGTGTGATGTACATGCACTCATTTCAAGAGGGTGCAACACTTCTCAGTTTGGGCCTAATATTTCTCCTTTATACCATGTTCGTATGGTGGCGGGATGTTCTACGTGAATCCATGTTGGAAGAGCATCATACAAAAGTTGTACAATTAGGACCTCGATATGGTTCTATTCTCTTCATAGTCTCAGAGGTTATGTTCCTTTTTGCTTTTTTTGGGCTTCTTCTCATTGTTCTTTGGCATCTATGGTAGAGATCGGAGGTATTTGGCCCCCAAAAGGGATTGGGTTTTAGATCCTTGGGAAATCCCTCTTCTTAATACCCCTATTTGCCCTTCATCCGGAGCTGCCGTAACTTGGGCTCATCATGCTATACTCGCGGGGAAGGAAAAACGTGCAGTTTACGCTTTAGTAGCAACCATTACACTGGCTCTAGTATCCACTCGCTTTCAAGGAATGGAATATTACCAAGCACCCTCCACTATTTCGGATAGTATTTATGGTTCTACCTTTTTCTTAGCAAGTGTCATTCATGGTTTTCATGTGATTATGGGTACTATTTTCTTGATCGTATGTGGTATTCGCCAATATCTTGGTCATCTGACCAAGAAGCATCACGTTGGCTTTGAAGCAGTTGCATGGTACTGGCATTTTGTAGACGTGGTTCGGTTATTCCCATTTGTCTCTATCTATTGGTGGGGAGGTATATGAAAGAAGGGAACGAATAAGTGGATAGAGGAATAAAAGCTCGAAGACAAAGAGAACTTCTCCGGGTAATTGGATCGCCCCGACACTGTGGTTTAATGAGCGGAAAACCACTAAAAGCACAGGCGATGTGCAGGAAATAGCGGTCCTAAAATGAGTCTCCCCCATGACCATTTTACATCACGATATCTTTTTCTTCTGTTTATGCGTTTTCCTCTTCACTTTTATTTTTATTTATTTGATGGAATTGTCCGGGCAGAAACGGGCAAGAATCTCTTCTGTCGTAGAGGCCTCGTCGAGTGCTTCCGCTACGCCAGGAGATGATGATCAACGAAAAAACAAAGTGGGACGGAGAGACGCCGATGGAAAAGAGGAGTTGAGGTCAGAGCCATCCACAAGCCACACCCCGCCGAACCCTTTTCCTGAAGCACCATTGTCGGTGTACAAAAGGGGGGCACGCTTTTTGTACCCCTATAACTGTGCACGGGCTGTCTGAGCCACGGGCGCCGCCACGCTTAGCACGGCAAGGGAGGTAAGCCAAGGTAAGGCCGAAGCTAAGGAGAAGCGGAACGACGCCAAGACCAAGACCACAAAGAGCGAAGGGGACGTAGTAGGGCCCCCCGGCAAGATCCTTGCCGGAGGGCGGTTTTTGCAAACCCGGCAGGACCCTTGCCGAGGCAGCTCACCCCACACCTACGGAGCGGGTCACCCTTGAGTCCACTGCCCCCATGGGGCAAGGATTCGGGAGGCATCCCCGTGGTGGAATGCAGATCTTTGTGAAGACATTCAAGACCAGATGCACACTTTAGAAGACGATGATCCTTGGCGGGATCCCAGCCAAGGAGGACCACAAGGCCCCCGGCAAGAGCCTTGCCGGGGATGACAGTAGGCGCCACGGCAAGACCCTTTCCGGGACCCCGGCAAGACCCTTGCCGGGGCCGCGGCAAGGCCCTTGCCACGAACACCCGTGGGGCCACCACCATGCCCGCGCTAGTCGGGCCTCCGCCACCGCTCGCATGCAGCTGCCAACCCAACCAACTGGGCAGGCACCTGCGTGGTCGCATGCAAATCCCCATGGAGACCCACCGCTGCGCCACTTCAGCTGCCTACCCGCCTACATGGCGTCGTGAGCACTGCTGGCCAGGGCGCGTGTCGACGCGAGAGGGGGCGGTGACGGACAAGACGGGGCTCCCCCTCGCCCCCGATAAAGCAAGGACACCTAAGCAAGGCGCATTAAATGCGCCTTGTCATGTAATGCAAGGGATAACCTCGCGTCACTGTACCCTTTCCACCTCTTGTGTGCCACTGTGGCAACCCCTTTCTCTATAAAAGGAGGCCCCAAGCGACCAGGAGGAGGAGTCGGCTTTTTGGAGCTCTCGACGCCACATAGCTAGCTCGAGAACACAGATATACAATCCACCAAAGCAGGAGTAGGGTTTTACGCATCCCTGCGACCCGAACCTGGGTAAAGGAACCGCGTTCTATCTGTTTGATGCACTTGCAACCGCAGTAGGGATTCTTGTGATCCCATAGGTGTCGTTTCCACCGACATCTTTGGCACGCCAGGTAGGGGGCGCAACTGTTAGAATCGGCTTTAGCAGTTAGTTCGACGCTTCTTCATCGTCATCGCGCCCAAGAAGAAGACGACGGTGGCGGTTAGCCCGTCGGAAGCCGGGCATCCCGTCCTGACGCGGGCGAGCAGCGGACCGGTCGCAGAAAGGACCTGGGGCGCTGTTCGCGAACACCAACACCGTCCCAGCAGCCGGAGTTTGGGAGGCGGCGATGTTCGTGCGCCTGGTAACGGGCCGCACGCCGCCAAATCCAAAGACGGAGCCGGGCCCTCCGCAGGTGGCGCGGGGCCTTCCATGGTCGCTACTGCCCCGCCCGCTGGCGGCGCGAGGGCCTCCAAGACTCCCACTCCGGAGCCGACGGCGCGCTCCTCTCAAGCGGCGTGCGATGAGCGGCGTGATCACCCCGAAGACCCCGGGCGTCGCCGCGGGAAAAGCCCCGAGCGTCACTCTCGGGATGTAGAAGACCTGCCCGCTCACCGAGGCGCTGGTGAAGATGGCGTGCGACCGCGCGGTCGTGATAGAGCTCCTTTTGACATGTTAAGAAGTCGAAGCGCATCGCGATCCGTGCAGGTTTCGCTGCCACCGACGCAGGCAGAAGCCCTGGCGCACGCGCAGTTGCTCCTCGACTTTCCTCCCACCACGGGGAAACTCGACGAATTGAGAGCCACCATCCGAAGTCTTGTTGCGGTGGCCAACAAAGACGAACCGTCCGGCGGGGCCCCCAGGTCGATGCTCCGACGGAGTCCCGTGTACCAGTGGCAGGAAAGCTGGTGGCGCCGCGACCACGGTGCACTCTCCTCCTCCTCGCCCGGTGCCGCGGACGCCTGCCCGTCGCGACGTTACGGGCAACAAAATCTCCATAGCGTCGTCCGACCCACGGACCCACTGTGACCAGCGCCAGGTCCTTCGAGATCGGTAACATGAAGACGCTCGAACCACTATCGAGCGCTGGCGCGGAGCGCGCCACCAGTCAGACAGGCGAGCGGGGCCTCCTATAAACCACTCGGCACAGGAGAGCCCTCGAGGCCTACCTTACGAGGTGGGCTGTCCGGCTTTTACCCGTGAGCTGCGGCAGATCCAGTGGTCCACTCACCGCACCTTCAAACCTGATGTGGGCGAGAAGTACGACGGCAAGACCCACCCGTCCTAGTTCCTCAGCATCTACACCACCGCGATGCAGGCTGCCGGAGCCCGCGACGATAAGGTGCTTGCGAATTACTTCCCGTTGGCTCTTAAACCCAACGCCATGTCATGGTTGATGCACTTTCCGGTAGACTCCATTTCCTCCTGGTCAGATTTGTGCCATGAGTTCGTGGGCGCCTTCACTGGCGGTCACCAAGCTCATGGCCAAGCGAGCGATCGGCACGTCATTCCCCAGAAGGGAGGCGAGAGTCTCCTCAAGTATAATCAGAGGTTCAGCCGGATACAGTACAACATCCCTGATGTTCATCCTGCCGCCATCATCAGCGCATTCCATTAGAACGTGCGTAACCGTAAGATGCGCGAAGAGCTGGCGATGAACAAGGTGAAAGATGTGGCAGAGCTCTATGTTCTTGCCGACAGGTGTGCCCGACCTGAAGAGGGGAGGAAGTACCCCGGCGAAGATGCCGGCGTGGAAACCGACTCCTTGGACGAGGATACTGCCGCCCCGGCGAAGAAAGGCCGGCGCCGTAACCGGAAGCGCAAAGGAAAGACAGTGCTTGCCGTTGAGGGATCTGATGACACCGGCTCCACCAAGAAAACCAAGGCAGACGACCCCGGCAAGGAAATTGCCGGATGTGTCGCTTGCTGGGCCTTGGCGGCTGCCGAGAAGTCAGGAAACTCCGACAAGCGATACTGCAAGATCCATGGCACCAAAGGCCACGCTCTCCAAGACTGCCGACCGGTTGAGCTCATCGCTGAGAAGCAGAGGGCTGAATATGAGAGGGGGGACAAGGAGAAGGGCCAAGACGGTGCTGAGGGGTCCGGCAAGAAGCGTGACGGCCAGGCGGGCCGTCGCGGCAAGGATAAGCAGCAGGAGAGGCCCGCCCGGTGCCGTGACAAGAAGCCAGAAGAAGACGATCATGAAGAGGACGACGAGTCCGGCGACCAAGAGTTTCAGAAAGCGACGGAGGCCATGTGCGTCATCGGTGGCGCCTCGCTGCATACTTCTCACCGCCAGCTTAAACGGTGGGCGCGAGAGATTACGGCGGCAGAGCCGTTGTTTGATGCCCAGATCATTTAAACAGTGGTCCAGCACACCTATCATTTTCGACAGCGAGGATCACCCCGATCGCACTACTGCTGTTGGGTGCTTGCCGTTGTTGGTTTCGCCAACAATACACAACCTCAAGGTGACGAAGATGCTAGTCGATGGCGGGGCCGGTCTGAACTTGATCTCGCCTGCCATGATCAAGGAACTCCAGATTCCTGATGGAGACCTCGAAGAGACGGGCATGTTTCAGGAGGTCAACCCGGGAAAAAGCCAACCCAAGGGAAAGGTCACGCTGCCCGTGACCTTCGGAAGTGACCTGAACTACAGGACGGAGAGGGTCGTGTTCGATGTTGCCAAGATCCCCTTGCCCTACAACGGGATCCTTGGCCGCCCAGCGCTGGCCAAGTTCATGGCGGCGTCACACTATGCCTACAACACCCTGAAGATGTCAGGCCCTGTGACGATCATCACCGTCCCCTCCGATAAGAAAGATGCGCTGATCAGCTATACTAGCAAGCAGTTGCAGTAGCTGCTGCCACTAGGGCACTTGCTCCTGCCGCTGGGATCCCGGGGGGGAAGAAGAACAAGGCCGGTGAGACCTCGGACACCCACTCCGTCAAGCGCTCCTCTTTGGAGTGTAGCGCTGCTATCGAGGACGTGCCAGAGAGCTCCACCGGCAAGGACAAGAAGCTCGGGCCCATTCCGCTAGGAAGCAAGAGGGTTTCTGTCAATGAGGATGGCACGGGAGGAGCTTTCACCATAAGCTCCACCCTCGATGAAAAATAGGAAGATGCGCTCGTCACCTTCCTGCGGGCGAATGTCGATGTGTTTGACTGGCAAGCTTCCGACATCCCCGCGTTCCCAGGGAGGTGATTGAGTGCCACCTTGCTGTCTGTCCTCATGCGCGGCCCGTCAAGCAGAAGGTCAGAAAGCAAGCTTTGGAACGACAAGAGTTTATCACGGAAGAAATCCGGAAGCTGGAGGAAGCAGCTTTGGTAAGAGGAGTGCTCCATCCGACGTGGTTGGCCAATCCGGTCGTAGTGCGCAAGGCAAATGGGAAGTGTAGGCCGTCGCTGTCAAAACCGGCGGATCTCGCGTAGGGGGTCCCGAACTGTGCGTCAAGGTCGGATGGTAACAGGAGACAAGGGACACTTTATTTTACCCAGGTTCGGGCCCTCTCGATGGAGGTAAAACCCTACTCCTGCTAGATTAATATTGATGATATGGGTAGTACAATAATAGATCTACCACGAGATCAAGGAGGCTAAACCCTAGAAGCGAGCCTATGGTATGATTGTGTATGATGATGGTTCTCATAATAATCTATCGACTAGTCTGGCCTCGGTTTATATAATGCACTAGAGGCCCAGGATAACAAGAGTCCTAGCCGAATACACCGGTGGGGGAGGAGTCCTTGTTTTGATCGCGAAGTCTTGTGGAATCTTCCTTGTATGCGGCACCTGTCTAGACTGGCCCATGAGTATGCGGCCCTGGGGGTCCTCGTCCCAATCTAACCGATTGGGGGACGACGTGGTGAGTACCCCCTAGTCCAGGACACCGTCAGTAGCCCCCTGAACCGGTCTTCAAGTTAGGGACGCTCCTCGATTCTTCCGAACTGTTCTTCATCTTTGGTTGTCGTTCTTGAAAACTGGTTCAACGAATCTTCTTTATCTTCGATCTTGAGGATCGCCGAAATGGATTCGACGGGTTTACACGTCGGGTATCCGAGGAGCCCCTTTAAGTTTCTGGCCTTTATCAATGCCTTGTTATTTTTATGCCACACCTCGTGTTTGAAGTTGTTCCCGGGAGGCAGTTCCCTCTTGGGTCCGAGCTCTAACGCCGGACTGCATTCGAGGTTATTTTTGCAGCCGAGCACCAATGCCGGACTGCTTCCCGGCTCTAACGCCGGACTATGTATCCGAGCTCCAACGCCGGACTATGTATCCGAGCTCCAACGCCAGACTGAATCCGAGGTGTCGTAAATCACCTTGGTTCAAAGAAGTTTGAAGGAGTTTAGCAGAGCTTAATGCCGGAAATGCCCTCTATGGAGCCAGCCACTAGCGCCCGAGCTTTATGCCGGGCTGCTTCCGAGGTGGTGCACCACCCCGAATGTGGGCCGATTTTTGTCATTATTTTTTATCGGTGCAATTTATTCTCTGCCGAAATATATAGCCAGTAGCCCTCCAGGTGGGTATCGGTCTAAAACCCGAGGTGCACATGAAGGATGACATAAGACCGCTGATCCCCGTAGCCGCTGAGACTCAGGTTGATTTGCAAAATCGGTTTGAGGATCAAGTCCTAGCTCGGCAGAATACTTCGGGACACAAAAAGCAGCGTGCTCAGTCCTCGAGACTCAGGTTGGGTGCGGCCGACCAACCTGAGGATCAAAATCTCCTCGGATACTATATTGCACATAAATTTTTCTGCATTGGACAAGCAATGAAGTAGCCCCCGAGACACTGGTCGGGTGGCAACACCAGATCAGGGGATCAATATGCCCCTTTAATATGTTTAAATAATAAGCCTGAAGCCCAGTAGCCCCCGAGCCTTAATGCGGGCACGGGTGGCCGAATTAAGGATCAATGTCCACAGTAAAATCACAAATTATGTGTAATGACTCTATGTATCCAAGTACTTTACGTCATTAATGCTCGGATCCGCATTGTACAAAACTTTGTTGACCGACCATCGGCTTCCACCTCCTCGGCCAGTAGCCGAGGAGTGTTTGTCTTACTTTATAAAGCCTTTATGAGGGCAAAGATTTATGACAAACAAGGCAATCTGGCCATACGGTTTTATAAACAAAGGTACGAGGAGAGATATGTTATATTACTGTTTAACAGAAGAAATGTCTTCCAAATAAAATAGTCCCGCTATCGGTTCCTTTCTTTGGGTTGTCATGCTAAGCATGATCATAAAACCTCAGCTCCAATGTAAGAGCAAAATATCGAGGATTTAGTCTGGGAGGCTAGTTAATAGCCCCCGGTAGTGTTCGGCGACAGTCGAGGTCAAGCCGTAAACACTTCGGCCAATGTTATGAACGGCCTGTTATTTAACACAGTCATCGGATCACTGACCAGTTTACGCTTATTGTGACGGTTAGTTTTCTGCTTTCTCCACTGAGGTGCTTAACCGTGTGAGCTGGAAGCACGATCGCAGTGGTTCTCCCTTTGCACACCTAGCCGAACAAAGCGGAACGTTGGTAGCAAGTGCAGGAGCCGGGCAACCCAACTATTGACCGAAGACACAATTCGAAACCGATGCATATATAGCCGTATCCGAGAATATTTTTGCCGAATCTATAAAGGTGTCCGGCATTGCACTGCGAGATTTGTGCTGAAAAACCACAAATAGTTTAAAAGTGCCAAAAAGATTGGAAAACCAAGAAACGTCAGTAAAAACATGACGTCCGAACAATATCAAGTGTTCTGTGCCAACCCGAAAATTGGTCTTAGAAAAAAGAAGTGCTTCTGTCGTGCTTTAACATGATACATCCTATCTCAAGACTTCGAGCGAGTCAGCATACGGCTTCAACCTCCTATCCCGAGGGCGGAGTACTTCTCATCAGGACAGTTTAGCAAACTAAACTCTAGCGGCTTTTGAGAGAGAAATTAGGCTCCCCGGCTAGTGACCGCACACTCGTGTCGAAAAAAGGAGTGATAAATAATAATAACTTTGCAACGACTAAGAAGAAAAACACTTAGTATGAAACGACTCAAATAAA
This sequence comes from Aegilops umbellulata, assembly GCA_032464435.1. Lineage (NCBI taxonomy): Eukaryota > Viridiplantae > Streptophyta > Magnoliopsida > Poales > Poaceae > Aegilops > Aegilops umbellulata. Next base: position 110,470,659 of record CP136056.1, on the reverse strand, counting down.
CATAAGAGCCCCCAAGTGACTTGGGTAAAAGTTGACTATATAATGTATGGTGACATGTAGAATGCCTTCTAACCGGATTGTAGATCGTTTGTCGTAGCGGACCTTTTCGCTTCAACCTCTGGACCCAATAGTCCGGAGTGTGTCCGAATACCCTCGCGGTTATAAAAACCGGGGCATGCGTGGAGACCAGGCGTAGGGGTCATTAGTGCTTTATCAGACAAGTGCCTAACTAGTTATGTTATATTACATGGTTAGTAAGAAACATCTTCCAGGGAGAATAGATCCGTTAGGGGTTCCTTTCCCTGGGAGGCATGCCCTAAAGTGCATGTCCGGACTGCGAAAAGAGCAGAAAAACATCTGGGGGCAGGTAAATAAATAGGTAAGAAATCATCTTTTAGTTCACCGACCGAGTATTCCCTTCAGAACGCTAGCTTTCAGCTTCACCCAGTCTGAGGTACACATCCGGCTGACCCGGCAGTAACAATCACAGAGGTGCTCCCTTTACCACCTAGCCGAACAATCGGGAACGTAGGGGTAAGCACAGGAGCCAGGCAACCCAGCTTGGCCAAAACCTAAGTCATATCGATGCATATAATGGTGAATAAAAGGTACATGCGGAAGTGTGACACATGTGTTGGGCATAAAGCCCGTATTAATAAGCTTCTGTTAAAGAAGCCCCCAGGTATAATGAGCGCGGGTAGCGCGTCCAGTATGTGTGAACAAAGTTTGGAAAAGAATTTTTTTTAACAAGCAACTTTTTTTTCCAAAAAAGTATAACGCTTGGTCGAACCGAACACAAGTTAGAAATTAAAGCTTTGAGCATGAAAGCGACTTAGCTGGTTAATGTGTTCGCAGTCCGAGCTTGATGCGGGACAAGGTTCTATCCCCCAAGCTGGTCCCGAGGTGGCGGAGCGGAGAGCTCGACACGCCGAAGTGGTGACATAGCACGGTCGATGCAGACCGACAGAGTGCGCCAAAGTCCCCGGATCATTTTCCTGTGCACAAAAATAGTGCAAACGGGAGATAATAGTAATAATGATAAATAAAAAAAATCGTTGCATAATGAATAATTTATGCAAAGTGAGTAATAAAAGAAATATGGCCTGGCGTCGAAGTCGATGTCGATGCAGGGCGTCGGCGTGATGCGGTAAAGGCGTGGCAAAGCCTGAATTCATAGGTCGGTCCGCGCTCCGGATGCGGCGTTCGCCGGACTATGTACGGAGACTGACCGAACCAGCATGCGACCGTCGTTAATGCGGCCACCATTTGAAAGACCTGTGAACATACGATGGACAAACCAGAGTAATAATTCCTTGGAAAAAATGAACCCAAACATGCAAAAAATATTAGGATTAATAGCACCTGGTTTATTTGTTGTAGTAATCCAAAGGAAGATGATGCTGGCAAACGTTGGCTCGCCGAGGCAAAGCCCTCGGTCCAGCCAATCGTGACGAAGCTGGTCAGCTAGTGACGCCGAAGTGTCCGGAGTAGGTTGATGAAGAGATGATGAATCCTCCGGTCCAGCCGAGATGTCGAAGCCTCGAGGCCAGTCAATGAGTTGAAGTAGTCCGGCGTGATGGACACCGGCTTGAAGGGGCAACAGTGCGGCCCTGCCGATGCAGGCCGTGACGTGGTCGATGCCGGCTTGATGAAGCGACCGTGCCGTGATGCTGGTATGCCCGCTCCGTGTAATCCGTGGGGCGGCGATGTTGGTGATGATTTGTCCTTCGCGATGCCGGACTCTTGTTCGGCTTGCCGAGATGATGATCCCAAGAAGTTGAGCTCGGCTCAACAAAGTGACGACGTGTCTAGCGCAGGTCGAAAGTCGTGGAGCAATATTGCCGGACTGGTTTGACACCAGCATGATGCCGAAGATCATGTTCAAAAGATTTTAAAGTTAGTGGGATGTGTTCGGGAACAATACACAATATCCCATACAGAACTTCCTTCAAAAGGGATGTCCGAAATCCCGTTCATAAAAAAGATGAATTCGGGTCGGATTCGTTCTCGCGCAGAAAACAGATCCGAAAAGTGAAGCACTAATCGGAAGGTTCCCGGAGTTCGGACGGTCGGATCTAGCTGAAATTTGGAGGGGTGGTAGATATAGGAATTCCGCGGCCGATCAACGGTTGGATCTTCCAAAGGACGTCCGAGTTAGAAGCTAGACACCATGCCCTAAACTCGTCCAGATTCCCGTCCAGATTTGACAGGGCTCCGGTATATCATGGATTGCCAGAGATTTCTCCGTCGGAACTCGACGAAATTTTCCAGGGTTGTTGTAGACTCAATTCTGCACAATTCCACCAAAGCGATCGTCAAAGCGATACTCGAGGAGGTGGTGGCAGCAGATACGAGTTCGCTGTCCAGAAAAATAGCACGGTCGCTTGAGGGCAATGTTGACGTTGAGCCCCCGAGCTTCGTGGATGACTCCTCCGTGATCTTGATAGAGATCGGAGTTGATGTTTGATGAAGGCCCTCGTCCGAACATGGTAATCCGAACACGGGGCGCAATTCTTGGTCGAACCAAGGTGACCAGTCGAGCTGGTGACAAAGATGCCAAAGTCGCAGTTGATCTGCAGGCGAGCCATCGATCCTTTTGTCGATCACACAGCGGAACTCTCAATGAAAGCACCAATGTCGGTGTCAAAACCGGCGGATCTCGGGTAGGGGGTCCCGAACTGTGCGTCAAGGTCGGATGGTAACAGGAGACAAGGGACACTTTATTTTACCCAGGTTCGGGCCCTCTCGTTGGAGGTGAAACCCTACTTCTGCTAGATTAATATTGATGATATGGGTAGTACAAGAGTAGATCTACCACGAGATCAAGGAGGCTAAACCCTAGAAGCGAGCCTATGGTATGATTGTGTATGATGATGGTTCTCATAATAATCTATCAACTAGTCTGGCCTCGGTTTATATAATGCACCAGAGGCCCAGGATAACAAGAGTCCTAGCCGAATATGCCGGTGGGGGAGGAGTCCTTGTCTTGATCGCGAAGTCTTGTGGAATCTTCCTTGTATGCGGCACCTGTCCGGACTAGCCCATGAGTATGCGGCCCTGGGGGTCCTCGGCCCAATCTAACCGATTGGGGGACGACGTGGTGAGTACCCCCTAGTCCAGGACACGGTCAGTAGCCCCCTGAATCGGTCTTCAAGTTAGGGACGCTCCTCGATTCTTCCAAACTATTCCTCATCTTCGGTCGTCGGTCTTGAAAACTGGTTCAACGAATCTTCTTTATCTTCGATCTTGAGGATCGCCGAAATGGATTCGACGGGTTTACACGTCGGGTATCCGAGGAGTCCCTTTAAGTTTCTGGCCTTTATCAATGCCTTGTTATTTTTATGCCACACCTCGGGTTTGAAGTTGTTCCCGGGAGTCAGTTCCCTCTTGCGTCCGAGCTCTAACGCTGGACTGCATTCGAGGTATTTTTTGCAGCCGAGCACCAATGCCAGATTGCTTCCCAGCTCTAACGCCGGACTATGTATCCGAGCTCCAACGCCGGACTATGTATCCGAGCTCCAACGCCGGACTGTATCCGAGGTGTCATAAATCACCTTGGTTTAAAGAAGTTTGAAGGAGTTTAGCCGAGCTTAATGCCGGAAATGCCCTCTATGGAGCCAGCCACTAGCGCCCGAGCTTTATGCCGGGCTGCTTCCGAGGTGGTGCACCACCCCGAATGTGGGCTGATTTTTGTCATTATTTTTGATCGGTGCAATTTATTCTCTGCCGAAATATATAGCGAGTAGCCGTCAAGGTGGGTATCGGTCTAAAACCTGAGGTGCACATGAAGGATGACATAAGACCGCTGATCCCCGTAGCCGCTGAGACTCAGGTTGATTTGCAAAATCGGTTTGAGGATCAAGTCCTAGCTCGGTAGAATACTCCGGGACACAAAAAGCGGCGTGCTCAGTCCTCGAGACTCAGGTTGGGTGCGGCCGACCAACCTGAGGATCAAAATATCCTCAGAAACTATATTGCACATAAAGTTTTCTGCATTAGACAAGCAATGCAGTAGCCCCCGAGACACTGGTCGGGTGGCAACACCAGATCAGGGGATCAATATGCCCCTTTAATATGTTTAAATAATAAGCCCGAAGCCCAGTAGCCCCCGAGCCTTAATGCGGGCACGGGTGGCCGAATTAAGGATCAATATCCACAGTAAAATCACAAATTATGTGTAATGACTCTATGTATCCAAGTACTTTACGTCATTAATGCTCGGATCCCCATTGTACAAAACTTTGTTGACCGACCATCGGCTTCCACCTCCTCGGCCAGTAGCCGAGGAGTGTTTGTCTTACTTTATAAAGCCTTTATGAGGGCAAAGATTTATGACAAGCAAGGCAATCTGGCCATACGGTTTTATAAACAAAGGTACGCGGAGAGATATGTTATATTAGTGTTTAACAGAAGAAATGTCTTCCGAAGAAAATAGTCCCGCTATCGGTTCCTTTCTTTGGGTTGTCATGCTAAGCATGATCATAAAACCTCAGCTCCAATGTAGGAGCAAAATATCGAGGATTTAGTCTGGGAGGCTAGTTAATAGCCCCCGGTAGTGTTCGGCGACAGTCGAGGTCAAGCCGTAAACACTTCGGCCAATGTTATGAACGACATGTTATTTAACACAGTCATCGGATCACTGACCAGTTTACGCTTATTGTGACAGTCAGTTTTCGGCTTTCTCCACTGAGGTGCTTAACCGTGTGAGCTGGAAGCACGATCGCAGTGGTTCTCCCTTTGCACGCCTAGCCAAACAAAGCGGAACGTAGGAAGCAAGTGCAGGAGCCGGGCAACCCAACTATTGACCGAAGACACAATTCGAAACCGATGCATATATAGCAGTATCCGAGAATATTTTTGCCGAATCTATAAAGGTGTCCGGCATTGCACTGCGAGATTTGTGCTGAAAAACCACAAATAGTTTAAAAGTGCCAAAAATCTTGGAAAACCAAGAAAAGTCAGTAAAAACATGACGTCCGAACAATATCAAGTGTTCTGTGCCAACCCGAAAATTGGTCTTAGAAAAAAGAAGTGCTTCTATCGTGCTTTAACATGATACATCCTATCTCAAAACTTCGAGCAGGTCAGCCTACGGCTTTAACCTCCTATCCCGAGGGCGGAGTACTTCTGATCAGGCCAGTTTAGCAAACTAAACTCTAGCGGCTTTTGAGAGAGAAATTAGGCTCCCCGGCTAGTGACCGCACACTCGTGTCGAAAAAAGGAGTGATAAATAATAATAACCTTGCAACGACTAAGAAGAAAAACACTTAGTATGAAACGACTCAAATAAACATAAGAGCGCCCAAGTGACTTGGGTAAAAGTTGACTATATAATGTAAGGTGACATGTAGAATGCCTTCTAGCCGGATTGTAGATCGTTTGTCATAGCGGACCTTTTCGCTTCAACCTCTGGACCCAATAGTCCGGAGTGTGTCCGAATACCCTCGCGGTTATAAAAACCGGGGCATGCGTGGAGACTAGGCGTAGGGGTCATTAGTGCTTTATCAGACAAGTGCCCAACTAGTTATGTTATATTACATGGTTAGTAAGAAACATATTCCAGGGAGAATAGTTCCGTTAGGGGTTCCTTTCCCTAGGAGGCATGCCCTAAAGTGCATGTCCGGACTGCGAAAAGAGCAGAAAAACATCTAGGGAAGGTAAATAAATAGGTAAGAAATCATCTTTTAGTTCACCGACCGAGTATTCCCTTAAGAACGCTAGCTTTCGGCTTCACCCAGTCTGAGGTACACATCCGGCTGACCCGGCAGTAACTATCGCAGAGGTGCTCCCTTTACCACCTAGTCGAACAATCGGGAACGTAGGGGTAAGCACAGGAGCCAGGCAACCCAGCTTGGCCAAAACCTAAGTCATATCGATGCATATAATGGTGAATAAAAGGTACATGCAGAAGTGTGACACATGTGTTGGGCATAAACCCGTATTAATAAGCTTCTGTTAAAGAAGCCCCCAGGTATAATGAGCGCGGGTAGCGCGTCCAGTATGTGTGAACAAAGTTTGGACAAGAATTTTTTTTAACAAGCAACTTTTTTTCCAAAAAAGTATAACGCTTGGTCGAACCGAACACAAGTTAGAAATTAAAGCTTTGAGCATGAAAGCGACTTAGCTGGTTAATGTGTTCGCAGTCCGAGCTTGATGCGGGACAAGGTTCTATCCCCCAAGCTGGTCCCGAGGTGGCAGAGCGGAGAGCTCGACATGCCGAAGTGGTGACATAGCACGGTCGATGCAGACCGGCAGAGTGACGCCGAAGTCCCCGGATCATTTTCTTGTGCACAAAAAATAGTGCAAACGGGAGATAATAGTAATAATGATAAATAAAAAAAATCGTTGCATAATGAATAATTTATGCAAAGTGAGTAATAAAAGAAATATGGCCTGGCGCCGAAGTCGATGTCGACGCAGGGCATCGGCGTGATGCGGTAAAGGCGTGGCAAAGCCTGAATTCATAGGTCGGTCCGCGCTCCGGATGCGACGTTCGCCGGACTATGTACGGAGACTGACCGAACCAGCATGCGACCGTCGTTAATGCGGCCACCATTTGATAGACCTGTGAACATATGATGGACAAATCAGAGTAATAATTCCTTGGAAAAAAATGAACCCAAACATGCAAAAAATATTAGGATTAATAGCACCTGGTTTATTTGTTGTAGTAATCCAAAGGAAGATGATGCTGGCAAAGGTTGGCTCGCCGAGGCAAAGCCCCCGGTCCAGCCAATCATGACGAAGCTGGTCGGCTAGTGACGCCGAAGTATCCGGAGTAGGTTGATGAAGAGATGATGAATCCTCTGGTCCAGCCGAGATGTCGAAGCCTCGAGGCCAGTCGATGAGTCGAAGTAGTCCGGCGTGATGGACACCGGCTTGAAGGGGCAACAGTGCGGCCTTGCTGATGCAGGTCGTGACGTGGTCGATGCCGGCTTGATGAAGCGACCGTGCCGTGATGCCGGTATGCCCGCTCCGTGTAATCCATGGGGCGGCGACGTTGGTGATGATTTGTCCTTCGCGATGCCGGACTCTTGTTCGGCTTGCCGAGACGATGATCCGAAGAAGTTGAGCTCGGCTCAACAAAGTGACGACGTGTCTAGCGCAGGTCGGCAGCCGTGGCGCAATATTGCCGGACTGGTTTGACACCAGCATGATGCCGAAGATCATGTTCAAAAGATCTTAAAGTTAATGGGATGTTTTCGGGAACAATACACTATATCCCATACAAAACTTCCTTCAAAAGGGATGTCCGAAATCCCGTTCATAAAAAAGATGAATTCGGGTCGGATTCGTTCTCGCCCAGAAAACAGATCCGAAAAGAGAAGCACTAATCGGAAAGTTCCCGGAGTTCGGACGGTCGGATCGAGCTGAAATTTGGAGGGGTGGTAGATATACGAATTCCGCAGCCGATCAACGGTTGGATCTTCCAAAGGACGTCCGAGTTAGAAGCTGGACACCACACCCAAAACTCGTCCAGATTCCCGTCCAGATTTGACAGGGCTCCGGTATATCATGGATTGCCAGAGATTTCTCCATCGGAACTCGACGAAATTTTCCAGGGTTGTTGTAGACTCAATTCCGCACAATTCCACCAAAGCGATCGTCAAAGCGATACTCGAGGAGGTGGTGGCAGCAGATACGAGTTCGCTGTCCAGAAAAACAGCACGGTCGCTTGAGGGCAATGTTGACGTTGTGCCCCCGAGCTTCATGGATGACTCCTCCGTGATCTTGATAGAGATCGGAGTTGATGTTTGATGAAGGCCCTCGTCCGAACATGGTGATCCGAACACGGGGCGCAATTCTTGGTTGAACCAAGGTGACCAGTCGAGCTGGTGACGAAGATGCCGAAGTCGCAGTTGATCTGCAGGCGAGCCATCGATCCTTTTGTCGATCACACAGCGGAACTCTCAATGAAAGCACCAATGTCGGTGTCAAAACCGGTGGATCTCGGGTAGGGGGTCCCGAACTGTGCGTCAAGGTCGGATGGTAACAGGAGACAAGGGACACTTTATTTTACCCAGGTTCGGGCCCTCTTGATGGAGGTAAAACCCTAATCCTGCTAGATTAATATTTATGATATGGGTAGTACAAGAGTGGATCTACCACGAGATCAAGGAGGCTAAACCCTAGAAGCTAGCCTATGGTATGATTGTGTATGATGATGGTTCTCATAATAATCTATCGACTAGTCTGGCCTCGGTTTATATAATGCACCAGAGGCCCGGGATAACAAGAGTCCTAGCCGAATACGCCGGTGGGGGAGGAGTCCGTGTCTTGATCGCCAAGTCTTGTGGAATCTTCCTTGTATGCGGCACCTGTCCGGACTGGCCCATGAGTATGCGGCCCTGGGGGTCCTCGGTCCAATCTAACCGATTAGTGGACGACATGGTGAGTACCCCCTAGTCCAGGACACCGTCAGAGGCTGTGTATTGATTACATAGATATCAATAAGGCTTGTCCTAAAGACCCCTTCCTGTTACCGCGCATTGACCAGATTGTTGACTCCACGGCTGGGTGTGATCTGTTGTCTTTCCTCGATGCCTACTCCGGCTACCACCAGATTTTCATGACAAGAGAAGACGAGGAGAAAACAACATTCATCACCCCATGTGGTACGTATTGTTTCATACGGATGCCATTCGGGTTGAAGAGTGCTGGTTCAACATTTGCAAGGGCGGTCCAGATTGGTTTTGAACCCCAGCTCCATAGAAATATGGAGGCTTATATGGATGACATAGTGGTAAAAACCAAGAACAGGGCAACCCTTATCGTGGACTTACCGGAAACATTTGCAAACCTGCGCAAGATCAACCTCAAGCTAAACCCTGAGAAGTGCGTCTTCGGAGTCCCGTCCGGCAAGTTTCTCGGGTTCTTTGTGGTACAGCGTGGGATAGAAGCCAATCCAGACAAGATCAAAACTATAGAGCAGATTGAAGCACCCAAGCGAATCAAGGATGTGCGTCGGCTTGCTGGTTGTGTCGCCGCCATGGGCAGGTTCATTTCCATGTCTGCCGAGCGCTCCCTCCCCCTTTTCAAAATCCTGAAAAAGGCGTGCCTGGTGGAGTGGACGCCAGAAGCTGAAGCAGCACTGCAAGATTTGAGGAGGTACCTCTCCTCCACGCCAACGCTAGTTGCGCCCAGGCCCCAGGAGCCGTTGCTGCTATACCTGGCGGCGACGAACCAGGTGGTCAGTGCCGCACTAGTGGCGCAGAGAGAGGTTGACGACGAGGCAATGGCAGCGACAGAGCCTGACACCACTAATGCAGAGACGACACGACCGGTTGAAGTGTTGCCGAGGAAGAAAATGATGCAGCACCCGGTCTACTTTGTTAGTTCCCTCCTCCATGGGGCTAGATCAAGGTACTCCGGCGTGCAGAAACTGCTCTTCAGCCTTCTTATGGCCTCGAGTAATCTGCATCATTACTTCCAGGCACAAGAGATCACTGTCGTCACTCGCCTCCCCCTGCAACGGATATTGCACAATCCGGATGCAACGGGAAGGATTGTGGAATGGGCACTAGAGCTGTCCAGCTTTGGCTTCAAGTTTGAAAGCACTTCGACGATTCAGAGCCGAGTCCTGGCGGAATTCATTGCATAATGGACCGCGACGCCTAACGAAGGAGCCCAAGAGACTGCTCTCCCTGGTAAGGAGGCAAGTTGCGATTGGATCATGTACTTTGATGGAGCTTTCTCCTTACAAGGCGCCGGGGCTGGCGTATTGCTAGTCCCGCCCACCGGAGAGCACCTCCAGGCTCCAGCGTGGGCATAGCATACCGTCCGATTCGTCCAAACGGGGGAACTTCCTGAGGAGCAGGAAGAAGTGGAAAAATTAGCCAGTCGCTCTGCCGTGTACCAGTTTGTCGATGACGTCCTATACGGGAAGAGGCCGAATGATGTGAAATTGAAGTATATCCCTCGAGAGGAAGGACTGGAGCTGTTGGCGGAGATACACGGAGGCATATGTGGATCCCACATTGGGTCAAGGGCCCTTGCCGGTAAGGCTTTCCAGCAAGGCTTCTTCTGGCCCACCGCCCTCCAGGATGCAACGGCACTAGTCACCAAGTGTGAAGCGTGTTAGTTCCATTCGAAGAAGCTTCATCAGCCAGCTCAAGCCCTTCAGACCATTCCTCTCTCCTGGCCCTTCTCGGTCTGGGGGCTCAACATACTGGGCCCTTTCCCCCACGCTGTCGGGGGCTTTGAATACTTGTACGTTGCAATCGACAAGTTCACAAAGTGGCCGGAGGTGGAGGCAGTGAGGAAGGTCACAACTCAGTCAGCCGTCAAGTTCTTCAAGGGACTAGTGTGCCGTTTTGGCGTGCCCAACAGGGTCATCACCGACAACGGCACACAGTTCACAAGCCGCACCTTCATGCAATATATCCAAGACCTCGACAGCAAAGTCTGTTTCGCTTCCGTTGCTCACCCGCGGAGCAATGGTCAAGCTGAGAGGGCAAATGCTGAAGTGCTGCGAGGACTACGGACCAAGACCTTTGACAGGCTGCAGAAGAGCGGAAGGCGCTGGATTGATGAGTTGCCGGCGGTTCTTTGGTCGATCAAGACGACGCCAAATCGAGCTACCGGCCAGACACCCTTTGCCCTGGTATACGGGGCAGAGGCAATTCTCCCCACTGAACTCATATACGGGTCACCTCGAGTGCTCGCTTATGATGAGCTTGAGCAAGAGCAACTGCGGAAAGATGACGCAACGCTCCTTGAGGAAGATCGTCTTCGGGCGGCTGTGAGAGCAGCATGCTACCAGCAAGCCTTGCGCCGCTACCATAGCCGCAAGGTCCATGCCCGAAGCCTTGAGGAAGGCGACCTTGTTCTTCGGTGCGTTCAATCGGCCAAGAATTCCAACAAGTGGACGCCAAAGTGGGAAGGCCCTTATCGGGTAATACGAGTCACCAGGCCCAGCACAGTCCGCCTGGAGACCGAAGATGCCGTTCCGGTGAGTAACTCCTGGAACATTGAGCATCTTCGCAAGTTTTACCGGTAAGGCGCGGTTTGCCGGCCCCCCGGCAAGCCACCCTTTTGTACAAGCATTGCCGATGATGCATGTGACCCTTTGTACAAAGCCAGACGCAGACCCTAAGCACAAATAAATGAAGCGCTGGTGCCCCAAGTTATAGCATGCATGGTAGGTCAAGTCTCGTCCTTAGTTAGGGTTGATAGTGCTTTGCGGCGACTAACCCCTAGCTTAGAGGTCGAGTGTGCGTCTCTTTGTTGTTCTTTTGTCTTCGTTGGTTCACAGGACCCTAGAAATCCTTGCCGGATCGCTTGAGGACGAAAAGGAGAAGAGGGACAGATCAGCATCTAGACCCCGGCAAGCCAGTACTACTGGGGGCTCCAAGAGCAGAGATTCACCCACAGCAAACCAGAGTTGCCAAGGGTTATGGCTTCAGATAAGTTCTTCATCCCTTATCATGCATTCTTCTATGGACTGGGGTATGTGAAACCTCGTTTCTTCCTAAAAGCTACCATGATCCCCTAATTCTAGGCCCTGGGGCCCGTCCCTGGGGCCAGGTTTGGTCGTAGTCGCGACAGCGAAAGGATGAAACGAGGAGCCTGAACCCACCTCATCCCTACCTCTGCCGAAAGCGTGAGGAAGGTCGAGTGACGTGGGGAGACGGCAAGGCCTGCTGTTGGGCAAGGAAATGTTTATCTTAAAGATATCAAGGGTTTAGTCCTTGACGTGGGTTCTACCCGCAAACAAATAACCCAGCAAGCATCCCTTTTTAATTAAAAACATTCCACTCAGGTACAATCCATAGGGAATAAAAAACATAAATGATGGGATTACAAGTTTTAAATTCAGCTAAGGCCCGAAGGCTTACAAACTAAAAAGAGATAAGGTGCCCGTAACCCCTTTCTTGCCCCCCTCCTCAGGAGGCAGGTCAAGGAGGCGAAAAGGGCAAAAGGGGCGCCTAGACGAGCTACGGGTGGCATAAGACACCAAGAGAACACCTCGGTGGTCGTCCGGAGGCTGGATGGTGATCGCAGCGCCGGAGGCAGAGCTCGAAGACGAGGTGGCAGGACGTCAGCACGCGTCGAAGGCGTCGGTGCCCGCGTACTCTGAGTTGACGGCCTTGCCGCCCGCCCTCTTCCTCTTTCGCAGCCTCCCAACGCCATCCGCCCAAGGAGACGACCCCGAGGAGTTCAGGGAGCCGGCGACACGGATGATGGGGTCGCCGATGCCGCACGAGGCGGCGCCCGACACCTAGTTGCACCCGTCATCCTGCCGCCTACTACCCTCGTCGTCGCTGTCGCTGTCCTCCTCGTCACTCCCACTCGAGGAGGAGTCTTCACTCTCAGAAGAGCTCTCCACGCAGCACCTTGCACGGGTCCCGAAGAATCCGAAGACCTTGACGGAGAGGAGGCCGCCCTCCATCAGCTTGAAAAGGAGAGTGAGCCCCTCCGTCAAGCGGTGGATACGGGCGAACGACTTCCACCCCCGTCGAAGATACATCATGTGAGGAGCTGGGAAGTCAACGCGAACCCGCGTGCCGCTGATCCCACAACCCCTCATGTGTAGCCGCAGCGACTCCGGCGGATCCAGCTCCATCTCCCGCGCAAATGGAGTCAGGAGACGAAGGCGACGGCGAGGCGGCCGGCGCAGCCGGACGAAGAACTCGCAAGGGTCGTCGCCAACGTGGCCCTCCATGGGGGGAGGAACTGCTGCGGGGGCGAGGCCGGCGCGCCGCCCCGTCCTCCTCTTCCCCGAGCACCTCGGCCTCCCCCATGGCGTCGCCCTCTCACCCTTCCCCTCGCGGCTGACTCCGCCACCGCAGGTGCAGGAGCAGGAGGGACGCGTTTCCGAGCGGCGACCCTCGTCGCCACCGTCGAAGGACCGAGATTCCCTTTCTCCATGGTGGATGGGAGGGGAGCAGAAGCTAAAGGAAGGAGGATATGAAAGAATGCGGGACGCCATCCCCCCTCCCGCTCTTTATAAAGGAACGGGGTGGGGGCTTGGCCACCCCGCTCAACCAATCAAGACGCGGAAGGTGCAGGGAACTGGGACCGACCCACCGCCCCGGCCCGCGGCGGCCCGGTTTCCCGCCTCCACTGATCGCCACCCCAAGCGCATGAAAGCCACGTGGCGGGCGTGCAGGACCGAGGCGACATCTGAGGCGACCTTTCCCCACCCCGTGATAATGGGGAGTGGGCGCCTTGAAGACCACGCCTCGGCCCCATTCAGTAAATGGGCCGCGCCTCCACGCCTCCCTCCGTTTATGGGGAAGGCACGAACTGCCCCTTTTACTGCGACGTGACGCATGCACACAGAACTCAGCCCCGCGCATGCCACCCACGTCACACACGCCTCCCCACGCCGCGCCACGCGCGGGAAGCGTGGGAGGCGCAGCGCGCGAAAAACTTACCGCGGTAAAAACCGCCCCGCCTGCCCGCGCACTGTTTCTGGGCCTAGCCCAACAACGCATTGCGCTTATGTGTGGCCCAGGCCCGGGGGCTCCTGTCGGTGTACAAAAAGGGGGGCACGCTTTTTGTACCCCTATAACTGTGCACGGGCAGTCTGAGCCACGGGCGCCGCCACGCTGAGCACGACAAGGGAGGTAAGCCAATGTAAGGCCGAAGCTAAGGAGAAGCGGAACGACGCCAAGACCAAGACCACAAAGAGCGAAGGGGACGAAGCAGGCCCCCCGGGAAGATCCTTACCGGAGGGCGGTTTTTGCAAACCCGGCAAGACCCTTGCCGAGGCAGCTCACCCCACACCTACAGAGCGGGTCACCCTTGAGTCCACTGCCCCCAAGGGGCAAGGATTTGGGAGGCATCCCCGTGGTGGAATGCAGATCTTTGTGAAGACATTAAAGATCAGATGCACACTTTAGAAGACGATGCTCCTTGGTGGGATCCCAGCCAAGGAGGACCACAAGGCCCGCAGCAAGAGCCTTATCGGGGATGACAGCAGGCGCCACGGCAAGACCCTTACCGGGACCCCGGCAAGACCCTTGCCGGAGCCGCGGCAAGGCCCTTAGCACGAACACCCGTGGGGCCACCACCAGGCCCGCGTCAGTCGCGCCTCCGCCACCGCTCGCATGCAGCTGCCAACCCAACCAGCTGGGCAGGCACCTGCGTGGCGGCATGCAAATCCTCATGGAGACCCACCGCTGCGCCACTTCAGCTGCCTGCCCGCCTACATGGCGTCGTGAGCACTGCTGGCCAGGGCGCGTGTCGACGCGAGAGGGAGCGGCGACGGACAAGACGGGGCTCCCCCTCACCCCCGATAAAGCAAGGACACCTAAGCAAGGCGCATTAAATGCGCCTTGTCATGTAATGCAAGGGATAACCTCGCGTCACTGTACCCTTTCCACCTCCTGTGTGCCACTTTGGCAACCCCTTTCTCTATAAAAGGAGGCCCCAGGCGACCAGGAGGAGGAGTTGACTTTTTGGAGCTCTCGAGGCCCCATAGCTAGCTCGAGAACACAGATATACAATCCACCAAAGCAGGAGTAGGGTTTTACGCATCCCTGCGACCCGAACCTGGGTAAAGGAACCGCGTGCTATCTGTTTGATCCGCTCTTTACACAACCCCGCGCCCCGCAACCGCAGTAGGGATTCTTGTGATCCCATAGGTGTCGTTTCCACCGACATCCATCTATTGGTTTCTTAAGGAAACGATTTAAAACGGTTCTTAAGTCCTGTCAAAATAGGTACCCGGCGGATCACCTATTACGCTCTAGTTACTCAGATCTTCACCTTGAAACGGCGAGCGCGGAGAAACGGATCAAAATCGCCCAGGTCCTCGAAGATATGTCCAAGCGAAGCCAATATTTGCAGAGTAACAAAATGGAGCAGCCCCATACCGACTTGATTATTCAAATCTGCGATTGGGAGCAGGATCACCTACGAAAAAGAAATTCACTGGTGTAGGTTTCTCTGTAGAAACCGAGGCCCCTACTTTCCTTCTAAGGGTAAGTCGGGGGAAAGAAGAGCGGGAACGAGGGCTTCTTTCACTGTTTCCCTAAGTTCAAAAGTGAATGTGGAAACACTATCTATGGTCTGGTTATAGCATCCCCTTTCTCAATTCCTTTCTGGTCAATAAGGATGGTTATAGCCAGCTTAGAAGGGAATTCTAAATGTAAGAAGTTGCTGGATGGTTTGCTCTAATGAAGAGGTACACCTAGGTAGGAGGGAGGGAGCTTTCCCACTTTGCAGACGAGTAGTTCTGCCACTCCGCATTGGATAGGAAAGGGGTGGAGAAGGTTCATTTATCAGGAATCTACTTGTTGCATAACGCACATGCCACAAACGATAAAGTGGAAGCACACTCAGATGAAGAGGATGGTGAATTGATCAATAATCCCATGTCTTTTTTTGTTGAGAAATCCTGGATCAAGACATACAAGGCAGCATTGGTCAAACATAGGACTACCTAGGCTAGGTCATTCATTGCTTGGTCCGCTATATTCGTTTTGTCTTCTAGTTCTCCACAGGGACTTCCTACTACTCCGCCGAATATCTCATCTGAGAAAGTAGGTCACCTGGGTTGGGTAAAGCAGCGTAGATAAGGCTGGAGTTTATGAACAAGTTGATTTCTACTAGGGCATTGACCGTACAAGCAGGTAAGTATAGGGCTCGGCTAGGAATTCGTTTATGGTTATATTTATAAGCTTTCTTCTCACTAGGTAGGGCGGGCAGTTGGTCTGATTGCCCTGCATCATATGAGAAGGAGTTCTTCTACGAAATAGAGGTCGTCTATGGTATTTGTGGCATTGATGGATAGTACTGGTCTGTTGTCAACAAGTAGACTGGCTGTGTAGCGGGCTTTCCCTTATCCATTCGCTTAGGTATCTGACTGTGTAGCGTAGTTCACCGATTCCCGGGGCCGGCACGGCACAATGGGATCCCCATCCTTAGCCAAAGTCTATACTTTAACCCGTTCCTGATCCCCAATGCCAGGGTTGAATAGTAGCCAGCCATGAGATCTATACTTTATCCATTGGTCAAGTAGCATAATTGTTTACCAGGTCTTTCTTCTTGGATAGATATGGCCCTACCTTCCTCTTGAGGAATTCGTTCATGATGCCCTGGCTACACTGACTAGACTATGTTGTGCGCTTTCGAGAAGATTCACACTACCGGTGAAAGGAAGTGGATAAGCTTATCACGAACGGCGCATCCTAGGACAGATAAATATGTATCATCCCTTTTGGAGATAACTACACTACCGGGGAAAGAATCCATAAAATACTAGTGTGTTCAATTGGAAGATCATAAGTAGGACGGATAATATCCAAAGACACCAGTCCATCCAATTCCCTAAACTTCAATCAAATCAAGAAGAAACTAAAGAAACCGCGGAAGAAAAGCAATGGTTGTTCGGGGATAGGTCCCGCAATGAAAGTATTAATAAATTTAAAGTAGATTGGCAAGAAAGAGCAGTTGGTCATCTTGGAAAGATAGATAAAGCTAAATCTAGGAAAGCAAGCTAGGAAACCCTAGATAGGAGCAACCTGTTCCACCACTCCTGATAATTTAGGGCATAATCACCTGCGGAGCAACTGGGGTACTCAACACTGTTGTAGTACAATCGGTTGTCTTTCTCTAGCCAATAACACGGCAAGAGGTGGACCGCAATGAAGTTGAGGGTAATGACAACAAACTAAATCCCAACACTTAATGCAAACGGCTTTGAATGGTCTAAAGATACGAATTATTCGACCAAGATGGGTTTACCTCACTCATTTGTAGAAACACTTTCGAAAGAACAGACAAGATCCACCAGATAAAAAATTGGTTCGCCACGCACGGCTGCTCCGGCGAGCGACGGGGGCACGGGTGCGGTGTTTCCCGCAGTTGCTCGAGGGCTAGGTGTCGTGGTTTTGTCGCGACAGATGTCCTTAGTGTCAGGACTTAGTCGCGAGGCCAACGCATCTATGTGGTAGCTTGAGAGGGGTTGAGTGGGACGAGAGACGCAGGGCGGATCAACACGCAAGACAAGGACTTAGACATCTTCGGGCCCCGGGAAACATCATCCGGTAATAACCCTACATGCTGTTTGAGGCTAGGTCTCATTATCATCCGAGGGAGACGCCGTAAACCGGCTCTTGTGTCTAGCCCTAGAGATTATTGATTGCTTGTAGCTTGTAGCTTCTAACTTGTCCCTCTTTGGGGAGCCCTGCCCCTCCTTATATATGTTGAAGGGGCGGTTTACATGTGGAGTCCTATTAGGATTAGGACTAGTCTATCTCTAATACAAAGCGGATACAAGTCCTGGTCTTAACTCTTTGTAAGATAAATATTCCTTTCCTCTTAAACCGGCCCACCATAGTTGAACCGGCCTTCTAGGCCTTGGGTCTTGTCATCCGTCTGATCCGCCCATCGGTTTACCAGTGAGTCATAACGACCAAGCGGATTGCTTGTAAACCGCCAAGGTCAGGGCGGGTCTTCAGATAAACCGCCAAGTCCGGCCGGGTTAACTTCCGGCCGGTTTACACCGCGGGGTATATCCCCGACATTAGCCCCCAAGTTTAGCTTGGATTTATCCATGGTAAACTTATGCTGCAAATAAACACCAGAACAAATTTGACAGGTTGTGCTCCGGATTAAAAATTCTTGTATACCGGCATCTGATCATCCTTAGTCTTTGCCATTTCCACCTTCTAGAAAATCCGGGTCAATAACCAGCTTCATATCCAACTTGCTGACATTGGTTTCTCATAGAAAATATATTTGTGAAAAAATAATCCACTTGAGTCGGCTTCCAAAACGCCGGTTTAAGAAATATTGGTCTTGAAATATTCATCTGATATTCAGCCGGTTTGAAGATGACCCCGGTCTTGAAAACTTGCCGGTTTAACATTACCAAATGGCCGGGTTATAAAACTGATGACCCCGGATTATGATTGTTGCATACACCGGTTCATGATTGTTGCCAACATCGGTTTATGATTGGTAACGCCGGGTCAATCTGATTTGCTCAACAGAGAACTTGGAAATCTTTCTTCGATAATAATATATAATACCTGTAGCCCCCAAGTGCCGGGTTGTCATGCTTACAGCAACCTGGGACTTTTAATTGACTGATGCCCATAAAACTTCGACCAATGTAGCCCCCAAGGGCCGGGTCATTATGTAATAATCAACATGGACTTTGTAAATATAATCTTGTAAACTTTGAACAACAATGTGTAGCCCCCAAGGGTCGGCTCAGCAAGATAATGTCGAGCTGGGACTTTGATATATGCTTCTATGAAAATAACATCATATGATGTAACCCCCCATCATGGGGCTTGAATCCACGTCCACAAGGTTAAGAGCTTTGTGCTTTACCAACTGAGCAGTAGACCCTTCAATATAATATATAAAAAGCTTTGTACCTTTAGTAGTTTACAGGAGCAATTGGTAGCCCCCAAGGGCCAGCTCATTACGATGTGATGAGTTGGGTCTTCAATAAGATGAGCAAAAATGACCTTGCATATTTGATGTAATCTCAATTTTGAATAATGTAGCCCCCAAGTGCCGGGTTGTAAGCCTGCAGCAACTCGGGACTATTCCTTCAATTGTAGAAAATGATGACCATTGCGCTAAAGTGACTTTGAAAACCTTAATCATAACATTAATAACCATAATAAAATCCAGCCATGTTGGCTATTCAAGATAACATAATCTGGTATGAAAACCTTATTCATCCAATATCATAATGAAAATTCAGGCAAGTTTGGCTATTTGAATAATGTAATCCAATAATATATAAGCGCATGATTCCAATGGCGCAATCCAAATATATACTGGCGACTTATAGTCCAAAGCCAGTCCGGTTTAATAAACACTGGATAATTTCTCATCATATACTGGCAATTTTATCGTCTTCAAAGCCAGGCTGGTTTAACAAACACCGGATAAGTTATCATCATACTGGCGACTTATCGTCTTAAGCCCAGGCCGGTTTAACAAACACCGGATAATTTATAATCATGTGTTATTCAACCTGTTTCTGCATACAACAAGTTTAAAGTGTCCTGGCGGTTTACCGACGGACGGGTCATAATGCCCAACATTTAAGAATAATCAAATATGAAATATATCATACCTGTGATATAGTCGGTTTACCAACTTTCCATAGTAGGGGAATTTTGAGTAATGATAACTCCTTCCCTATTGCGCCGGTTTATGATAAAACCGTACCGGGCTGTGATAAACACCGATTTAACAATATATAATACTGGTGACTTGCAGTCAAACCAGACCGGGCTGATAATCTCCGGATTATAACTTGATCATGTACTCACAACTTGTAGTTGAAATCCGAGCCGGGTTGATAAACACCGGTTTACTCCATAATAGGATGGTAACAGAAAACCAAACCGGGCAGATAATCTCTGGTCTAAGAATGGACCGTGTTCCGCCAAATTGGCTATGTTGAACCGGTGCAAAATATTGTCAGTTTAAAAACGCAACCAGACAAAATAGCAACTCTTTAAGAAAAGATAATGAAGCAAAAGCGGTGACAAAGACTTTTTGCAAAAGAAGAGCTCTACTGAGCTTGGTCAGATGGAATTACCATGGTCAGACGCAACCAAGCCCCCCCCCGAAGGCGTAGCAATGGTGCCAGTCAGCCAGGACCCCAAAATGACTCGTGGCGTTACGCCGGCCAAGTGGCATTGCATTGGTTCGGATTCGACCAAGCCCCCAAGTGGCTTAGTGGCCTAGGGCCGATCAAGTGGCATTGCATTGGTTCGGACACGACCAAGCCCCCAAATGACTTATTGGCTAAAAAGCCGATCAGAAGGCATTACCATCATCAAGACATGACCGAGCTCCCATAAGGTGTAACTACGGTTCAAGTCGATTAGGTCCCCAATGGACTTAGTGGCAAATGTGCCAGCCAGAAGGCATTACCGTCGTCAAGACATGACCAAGCTCCCAGGAGGTGTAGCTACGGTTCAAGTCGACTAGGTCCCCAACTGACTTTGGTGGCTTTCGCCGGCCAAGAGGTATTGCATCGGTTCAAACATGACCGAGCCCCCAAATGACCTTATAAGGATAGCTATGTTCTCTTTGGTTCGAATACGACCTATGTTTGAACAGGAAGCCCCATGCTTGAACCGCGCATCATGGCAGCAGGTCCTCTTCAGTAACTTTTAACTTTTTTGCAAGGGGTAAATTCTTCTTGAACCGGGATCTTGAACCGGATTATTGAAAGCTTCCAAGCTGTGGGAGACATCTTTCCCTTGAACCGGATCTTAAACCGGAATCTTCATTTTCAGCCGGAAATTTTCTGACGGTGTTTAAACTCGAACTTGCGAGAAGTTAATTCCTTTTTGAACCGGACATTGTTAAACCGGATCTGAGCGCTTCAGAACTTTGTGGGAGAATGGATTTCTCTTGAACCGGATTGTAAACCGGATATTTGAGAGCTTCGGTGATACTGACTTCCCTTCAGCCAGGTTTCAAACCGGAATCCTTTCTGATGATCCGAAACTTGTTCATTGAGTCGGGATTTTGTAACTGTCATATACTGTCTAAGCCAGAATTTTTCTGACGGCCTTTAAATTTTCATCAACATAACAGTAGCCTCCGGGATCGGGTTATCTTTCCCCCCATCGTCCTCAGGTTCTTAAACCGGCTGAAACTAGCAAGCCTTGCTGCGTCATATCATCGTAGCCCCCAAGTCTCAAGGTGACTCGAGGAGTTGGCTTGAGATTCTCCATATTTGACCGTGATATAAACCGGTATAACTTGTATATAATTGGTGTTGATAACACGATGTGAATACATAGAAGGTTGAGGTGACTGCGGCGGGTTGTAAATGATCCCGTATGAACCGTGTCAGCAACTCGGCCAATGGTTCCTTCCAACTGGTGATTTGTAGTTAGCCAAACTGTAGCGGCGGTGACTTGTGCGCCTGCCCATTGATCCATCCAGTGCAGACGGCGGTTGATGATAATTTTCCTCCAATTTGAAAGAAAACCGGGCTACCCAAGCTGTGACTTGTTCATACTCAATAAATGGCTCAATGCAGACAGGTGCAGCCCGGTATGTTGATGTGGACCGGACTGCGGGAGATGGCAGCCTGTGCACGCGCTATTGGGTAATTCGCACGGTCCTGACGAGTTGACGCGGACAGGATCGCGATATAAACCGGAACGGGTTATCCAATAGCTCAGCGTTTTAATAATCCCTTTTTGCAATAGACAATTTGTCCTGCATTGGAAATTTTGCAAGCCAGAGTAATTGCTCTTTCAAAGAAAGCAATATATAATATAAAAATATATTGGGTGGATTTCACCTGATATGTCAGTCCAGTTGATATCCATCGCGGGGTTATACGCCCGTACGGACAAAAGAGTCGGCCGCGGCATTGCTGATGTAGTCCGGACTGCGGGGGCGGCGGTTTGTGTTCCGGTTCACCAGTGTGATATGCACAAATGCCGGCGTAGAACAGCTAGCGCGCGCTGTCCGTAGTAGGGCATCACTTTTATAGTGAGCACTTGTCCTGTATGGAAAGATATAGGCCAGAGTAATCGTTCTTGGAAAAACAATATGTATAAAAAAGAAACAGATGGAAAAGATAGCACCTGGAAATTTAGTTGGCCGTGCTACCAGCGAGTAGTAGCATGCTATTTGTCTGCACGTACCGACTGCTCCACAGTAAACCTGGCCAGAACACATGCCATGGCCTGGTGACTGTTAGCACCAGGATTTGATCCTCAGGTCGCCGGTTCAACTCCCACGGCCTGCTCCCTTACCTTCAGGTACTACTTGCTGGATTGATGCTATGTGCTTTCCTGCTTAGGCTTCAGAGAGCCTGGCAGTGGCAGGACGAGCCCAAGGCGTCTCAAAAAACCAGGGGCGGCACTAACGCGGTGAACTAGAAGCCAAACCGGCAGGAGTAGCACGGGCGCGACACCGTCGACCGGCACGGGCCCAGAGCGGGGCGGCTCGTAGTGGGACACAACCGGAGGCAACCCGACGGGGTCTTGCAGGAGCGGCCGAGGTGGCTCAGTGGCAACACACGCCGAGTCAAGATGGGTCCTTGGCGAGACATGGCGACGAGGCCTTGGCCGGTTCAACGCGGGAGTGCTTGTAACAGGGGCTTGACCCGGTGGCGGTTCCGCAACTGTGAGGCGACGGTTTGAGATAAAGCTGTGATGTCAGACGGGCCGCGGCAGCGACTCGGGTTAGGTGTAATACGCCGGAGGTGACCCGGTGGGGTTGCGGTTTAAAGCGAGACAGCCGGCTCAAGGTGAGGCCGGCTTGGCCCGGTTCAAAGCAGATGTCACGACGGCGACCCAAGGGTGTGGTTGTGGACTTCGGTAGCGGCTCGATGGCAATCACAGTGGAGTGGAAACACGGCCGCAGTAGAAAAGGCTCCCGTGCGCTTTGAAGCGCGGCGATTCCCTGGCGCAGTAAACTGGAGCGGCTGCAGTGTGAGAGGGTTGCTGTAGCGACCGGCCAGAAGGAGAGGGGAGGCCATGGCGGTGACTCGACCCTGGCAGATGGTAGAGGCTCAGAGTTGACACAGTCCGGCAGGCCGGATCACCGACGGAGGCGACACGAGGCGGCGGAAGCAGGCCCGCAGCCACGGCGGCTTGGTGGTGAGCGGAGTGGAGAAGCGCACCCGCAGGCAACACAGCCGGTCGCGGGGGTGCTCGGGAGCGGTACGGGGGAGCCGGTCGGCGACTCGGCACGGAACCCAAATCCAATCCGCTTCCGGATCCGTGGCTCGGTCTGATGCCCACGCACTTGGCTGGGGCGGTTCGTCAGTGTAGCAGTACAAGGTCGACTCGGAGTAGAGGAGCAGTAGGGCCGGCTTGAGAACGGATTCTGTTTGTAAGTACGGGGAGGCCACGACGGTGACTCGGAACAGAGGAGGGGACGCAGCGGGTCATGGCGATCCGGCGCGGGTGGCGGGTTAGCGCCGGGCGGCTTGATACACATGGCGGTTCGGAGTCGGAGCAGAGGCGCCTCGAACTCGGCGGATTGATAGCAGAGGTCAGCGGCTCACAGGCGTTCGACTTGGTGATGCTCCGGCGGTGGAAGGCGACTTGAGGCCGAAACCGAGGCGGAGACTGGCTGAAACAGGTCAGCCTGGTGCTGGCGGCCCGCGGTGCAGCCATGGCCACAACAGCGGCTCGTTAAGGGGTCGTCGATGACGGTTCAAAGGAAAATACTGGTGAACCGGTGAAGGTCAGCAGCGCAACAAGACCGGGTCAACGTTAAATCCACTTCTGGGTCGTAGTTGTATTTACTTCCGGATCACGATTGATTTTTCTCCCACAGCAGCAAAAAATTAGTCGGTCTCGGCGTTTTGTTCGCGTACAGAACTCCTGTTGATCTTGATCCGGCTTCGGATTGTTGTACTTTGAAGGAAAAACACCAGCAACTACGAGTTGATGCTCCGGGTCTTGTAATGTGTCCAATCAGACTTCAACGGAAGTTGATGGTCTTAGCGATGTAGCGATTTGGCAGTTTGATATACATTGTCTTCAAACCGTCGAGAAGAGTCGTACATGGTAAAATTTCCTTTGAAGTTGATGCGAATCCTTTCAAACCAGCTCATCCAGAAAATTGCAGACTTCCTAATTCCTGGAAAAAATCCCTCCAAGAACTCAACAGCACCGTGCGCGAGCCCCACGGTGGGCGCCAACTGTCGTGGTTTTGTCACGACAGATGTCCTTAGTGTCAGGACTTAGTCGCGAGGCCAACGCATCTATGTGGTAGCTTGAGAGGGGTTGAGTGGGACGAGAGACGCAGGGCGGATCAACACGCAACACAAGGATTTAGACAGCTTCGGGCCCCGGGAAACATCATCCGGTAATAACCCTACATGCTGTTTGAGGCTAGGTCTCATTATCCTCCCGAGGGAGACGCCGTAAACCGGCTCTTGTGTCTAGCCCTAGAGATTATTGATTGCTTGTAGCTTGTAGCTTCTTACTTGTCCCTCTTTGGGGAGCCCTGCCCCTCCTTATATATGTTGAAGGGGCGGTTTACATGTGGAGTCCTATTAGGATTAGGACTAGTCTATCTCTAATACAAACCGGATACAAGTCCTGGTCTTAACTCTTTGTAAGATAAATATTCCTTTCCTCTTAAACCGGCCCACCATAGTTGAACCGGCCTTCTAGGCCTTGGGTCTTGTCATCCGTCTGATCCGCCCGTCGGTTTACCAGTGAGTCATAACGACCAAGCAGATTGCTTGTAAACCACCAAGGTCAGGGCGGGTCTTCAGATAAACCGCCAAGTCCGGCCGGGTTAACTTCCGGCCGGTTTACACCGCGGGGTATATCCCCGACACTAGGGGAACAGATAAATCCCCTATTGAAATGACTTGATTATACCTCGACTAGGAAACAAGAGTACTCTTTACCATAGGAAAGAAGCTAACTCTGAAAAAGAGAAATGGAATCATCGAGATAGGAGCTAGTTCCTGGATTGAGATAGTTCTGCCCAATGCCTAAATTGGATGTGGATCTTCAGCTTTAGCGAGTTCACTCGTAGAAATGTCTGTTTGATTTCTCCTCGGGAGCTTCCTTATCTCAAATCTAGATTTCCTAGAATCATACCTTCGTCCATTCTTAGCAAGCCTTCTTCTCTAATGGTATGGATGAAGACACTGGATCCCCATCCTTAGCCAAACCTTCAATTCAAGCTAGGGCAACAAAGGTTTCATCAGAAAGGGATGGATGGCCTCCACTCACAGATCCACTTTCTTTCGAGGCCAACAATACAATAGAATAGTTCTATTTTTTAGCCGACGTTTTTCCTTGCCGTCTATATCTGAGCGGTTCCCTTTGGCAT
Organism: Aegilops umbellulata; assembly: GCA_032464435.1. Lineage (NCBI taxonomy): Eukaryota > Viridiplantae > Streptophyta > Magnoliopsida > Poales > Poaceae > Aegilops > Aegilops umbellulata. The sequence continues at coordinate 110,445,897 of CP136056.1, read as the reverse complement.
ATTTCACTTGCTTTGCTACTACGGTACCCGCATTCTTGAAAGAAAAAGGGATGGATAGTTACCCTTAGGAGACAGATGGTGCCCATTTATCCATAGAATAGGTTCAAGAAGATGAGACGCAGTGATGTTAATGAACTTGAGGTTGAAGTTCTAGTAAGCTTAAGCATAGGTTTAGGTGCACAAGTGGTATACCAAAATACTCGTTTAACTACTCCGCAATGGGACACCCTTCTCAAGGTGGGTCCCCTTTCGTACGACCTATTCTCTCCCTCTGAAAGTAGCAATAGAAGAAGGATAGCTTCATGAGTTCGTTCTGACTCCTGGTCCGAAAGCTTTTCCTTCTGCTTGGGAACGATCTTATCCCGAGTCCTCTGTGGAGTGAAGGAAGTGATGCCAATTCTACCGGGTCCGGTACCCACTTAACAACAGATTCCATTACTCTTACCGATGGCATTCTCCCACTGACTTGCTAAGGAAGAGGCTAGTTCGCGTGGACGCTGCCCTACGTGCTGTTGCTTGTTTTTAATGACCCTGAAAAGAGTTTACTAATGAATTCCAAAGGATTTAGGTATTTGACTAGCAGTCGTCTTCATCAGGTCTAGATATTGCTGTGAATAAGTGTTCTTTCGCTTGAACCTATGGATTGGCTTAAGCTAGCATGGTATCTTTGGACCAGACCTCGAACATCTGCTTCTATAGGAGTTCATGTATGTCAACATAACTAGTTTGATCCCCCTTCCTAAAGTATACATACAGCTCTTTTCTATTCTGATAATAAGTAAAGTGTCCCTCCTCCACCAGTCGATGAGCCTGCCTGAGAATCTACGCACTAAAGCCATACTGCAGGATTGCCCCCCATCATTCCAGCTTTAACTCCCTATTCGGCTTCAGCAGTGGGTTTCCAAAGGCGCTCTTCCCAGATAAAAATGGTTTTATTCTATCCACAGGGACTTTTGCTCCAACTAGATTGAGCACGAAATCCAAGGACCTTGAGTGACCACAAAGCTGAAGGGCGAGAGCAAACGGATCAATCACTAGAGACAGCTTTGTTTCTTGATAACAAAGATAGCCTGCCTTGACTTGAATTGAGATAAAGGAAAGGTAGTACATTGATATCGCTCCGCATTGAATTGAGAAAAAGCATTACTGGATTCTGGAGGATCAATAGACTCTGCTGTCGATAGACAGAAAGACGCTTCAATTGCCCATTTCTCTCCGCTATTCTTCGCTTAGAAGGGCTTGACTTACTTAACTTACCGCTTTCCTGAAACTAGCTAAAAAAGGGTCAGGTATACCTGCCTGATGAGATAGGGTTTTTTCTCAAGCGGGAGCTGCTATCGGTATGGGCAATTTCTTAAGTTCTTTGATTGATTTCGTCCCCGAGTGCTACCAAAGTTCCTCCAATTCTTCAGCCAGATATTTCCCTTGCTAGACTTTCCCGATAGTGGAATCGATAGATGTTACCACGGAGCGGTACCTAGCAACCTTCATTCCTGCTTTTCCGTCTTGCCTTTGCTACTTGAGAGAATGCCTTTGACCGAGCTGCTCTTCCGCTCATTTTATTAGCAATAAAACCTCTTCCCTTCAACTCGTACCGAAGGCTATGTCCTAGTAAGCATTTCCTCTGTTTCCTTGTTTCCCACCTCTGACCTTCCGCTATGACATGACCAGTCCACTAATAAGTCAGGTATCTCTGAAAAGTAAGACCGTCCTCTTCCCTTCGTCAATAGAAGAACTCCAACCATGCTTTCTTGAAATAGCAGTTATTGCCTTCCTGGTCAGCTTTCGACGAGTGAATCTTGGTTGCGGGGCTAGGGGGACCTACTATCTACTTAACCGCTAGGCAAAGAGGGAGGAGCCAGGAAGCGGGCGTTTAGTGAGGAAGAGACAAAAAAGCATTTCGTCGATAAAGATGAGTGCTTTTGATCGGCTTGTTGCACTAAAGCTGCGAGGTTCTTTGATCGAATTAGCTCTTTGCATTTACTTTCATCCCATCCCACTCTCTTTCTTCTTTTGTTTTAAGGAAAAAAAGAAGGAATTTAAAAATCCTTCTTATCCTTCTATACAATCCAATCATGCAGTCTAGCTCTACTTTACAACGATATATCTAGCTTTTAGTTTTGTTGAACTGCGCTTATCTCAGGAAATGAGGATAACTTAACGGAGCCCAAACTCATTTGAAATAGGTTTTCTTGCCTTTAGCTTAAATAAAAGATCCAGCTAACTTGTGAGATAGAGTTGTCTTCCTGGCTGGAACAAGATGGTACCTTATCACTTCAACTGGAAATGGCTTGCATGGATCCAAAAAAAACTCAAACCAACTATTCAACAATTAGTGGGACCTAGAATGAAACTACCATTGTCTTCCCATACTCATCTACATCGACCACCGGCTATAGAGGGAGCTAGCCTGGAAAGAAAAGGAAATGAATGGAGGGTATAAGTATTTCACTAGTAAAATCCCTTCATTAAAGACACACTCAACAATAGTTTGTTTCAAAGAAAAGGTAACTACTTCTTCTTTTATTCGGAGTATCCAATGGAAAGTGGGCCTCTATCTACAGGTCATGGATACCTGGGCGCTAGAAAGGTTACCGAACCAGGGTTAAGTGAGGCTGTTCAAAATTCACGGCCTTCACTATTGGATGTATATGAGTAAAATCAGACATCAGTATACAAACCTAGCCTTATCCAGATCTTTCGCTGATCCAGGAGATTTTGGGAAGGACTCAGCATTCTCCCACAAAGGCCAGGCCTTGAGTTTCTAGCCGACTCATATAAGTCAGGGTGTCAATTTTTTTTAGGTGTCGTATATTTCTCTCTGATGTTCTCCGTGGTCTCAAAGGATGATCAGTCAGATAGCGACATTGGTAAATAAAAAGAAGAAGTTTACACGCCGGGTGCATACTTCAGTGCCACTAATTAGCGACTTTTTCTGCCCTTTACCTACACCATGTAGACCGGAGGATTACATAGAATCCCATTCGCGAGTTTCAGACAGCTAGGTTATTCAAGAAACCTGGAATACCAACTCCAATGCTTGGCTTGCTGAATCAGCATATGGATTACTTCATTGAATTTCTCGGCCCGAGCTCTCGTGATTGGTCCACTTGGCAGGTGCAGTGGATCCTTAGGAGGCTCATGTGTTCCTTGTTTACGTAGCTCTTCTGTTGGATCACGTAGACCCTCTGTTGGATTATGTTGCTCTGCCCTTGGATTACTTGAGTCATTTTTGGGTTTACTTGGCTACTCCGCAACATGTTGGTTACTTGATCCTTCTCTTTGTTTACTTGGGAGCCCAATACTTATTGGTTGGGAAAATTACCTTCCAAGGAAAATGATCCTCCCACTGGACCGAAAAACCCATATATTCCCATGGGAATGGGTGGTGCTGAACAAGCAGGCAGGCCCAACATTGTTTATCTTTACTGCAATCCTGGTTAGGTAAAAGGAATTCCGCAGCAGCTGGTACGTGATTAGTTCCAACCAACGGAAAGACTTATTGAAATAATAGGGAATTTCCTCATCCAATCTACTCCTAGGACTACATCATATGCTCCCAACTTCATGGCCAACAAATCAAACTTCAATCGGTATCCTTGCATCTCCCACTATACACCAGAACACATCCCATACAATCGGCCTGAAGAGCATCAATGAGCAGGCCTACTAAATAGGCATAGAGATACATTAGCCGAGATTGCTTACAACAACTGCTATCACTCTAGCATCCGAATGGCACCTTTCGAAGCACTCTACGGGAACCTTTGTCGTACCCTGATTTGTTGGGGTTGGCATGTACCGACCGACGGGGCCACAGAAGATGAAGGAGAGTGTCGAGAAGATTCCACTTATTCTAGATTAAAAGCAGTTCAGGACCAGGTATGCCGACCATGATATTTGGAGTTTGCAGTAGGTGATCATGCTTGACTTCGGCTTGAACCTACAAAGGGTGTGATGCGTTTTTGAGTGAAGGATTAGGTATAGCTGACCAATACATCGGACTTTTCTTGGCCCATATCCCCCTAGCCCTTACTCCCTTGTTTCAGTGGTTGGTCTCTACCATTTTCTGTCTCTTGGCTAGTTTGTCTTCCTCTTCTTTTTGAGGGTAACGTAGTAAAAATCCTTTATTTCAGGGGATTTCCCTTTTCTTTCCAAATGAATTTATGCTTAGTCTAAAATTGGTAAATACCAAATAATATATATTATTATTATTATTATTATTATTATTATTATTATTATTATTATTATTATTATTATTATTATTATTTGAAATATGTACCAGTTTCCTGAAACTAACAAATAGAGTTATAGCTTTGATTGACTTACTAGCTTACGAGAACACTTTGAATCTCCACTTACTTTGAACGAGTGCTTCCCACATAGATTGCTGGAAAGAGGAGTGAGCCGGGGCAGAACTTGAAGCACGGGAGAAGGGAAAAGAAGTATACAAGGGGTGCGTAGTTGGTATATGTACGGTATATACCTTTCTTTGTGAATAGCTAGTTCAGTTACAAGGGTGTATACAAAGGTCTGCTTATAGGTTGAAAAAGCCTGTAGAGATATCCTAGATAGCCAAGAAGATATACGTATTTCACAAAGCTAGCTAATAAAGCTTTTGTTAACTTCAAATAGGCTATTGAATGCAACGGCAAATAAAGAAGAAGAAAGTGCCAGAGCTAAGAGCTAATATATTCCCAGTCTATGCATGGATAAAGGAATGATAAGAGCTATGAGGAGTTTATAAAACTACACTACGTAAATATATATAAGGACAAATCAATTAGAAAAAACCGTTGCCAAAGAAACCATTTGTTTAAGCTTATTCGTTCGCGCTAGGCTAAAAAACGAGATAGAAGAACTAGAGGCCGCCAAGGTCTTCAACCATTAGCAGGTAGGATCCTTTGATTACTACTTGAAGCAGAAACCTAGAAGAGGAATTCTTTCTATTACAAAATCCATCTTCTTTCTGGTCCACTTCATTCATTCCCTTATTAATAAATCCAATTCATCGCTAATGGCGAAACCAGCTTGTATGTACACTGCACAACTAACCGTTGCTTGGTAGGTTCGATCAGCTCTTCTCACCTTTCCGTCGACATCTATTAAGGCTTCAGCTTAAGTGGGTTCAGCCGCCCCAAATCTGACTCGATCCAGGGTTATATATCATAAAGGGCTTCGACAAGGGGTTTGATTCGTTCTTTGAGCAAAAAGATAAGGTCGGAATACCGGAGTTCTTTCTTTGCTTCCAAGAACATAGATTCCTTCTTCAACCCAGGTCATGACCGAGGGCGGGTATCTCACTCGCATATCTAGAGCCCAACATCTCTGCTGAATGACACCTTCTGCAGACTCTACTGGTGGTATTTCCCGAGGCGAGGGTAAATATGTGCATTCATATCGGTCAGGAAACGACAATGACTCTTCTTCTTTCCGGGAAGCTATGGGCACCTCACAATTCTTATACGACATTAGTGGAAGCGAACATTCGTAGCATTCATTGTCACCATTCATTGACAAAAGAAGAAAAAGAAGCCGTACGACAACTGAAGGAATCTTTAGATTTGGCGGCTATAGACTCAAAGGGCACAGACAGGCTGCTGGTACTTTTTTTTAGCTAACTAAAGTCCAACTTCCTTTGCCGAAAGAGGATGAAACGGATCAGCCGATTCAACTTAGCATTACCCGACTCGTAACTTCAAGCACAACCATCCATCTCAATCCAAAATCTCCGATCGTCTGTGATCCAAACCCAAACTCTCCTCCGGTTTTGGATATATAGACAGTGCCTGCTCTCAAACCAACCAAGACAGCAGCAAGTTCCTATCGAGAACAAGACGGCAGATCAATATGACCAATTTCTATAATATCTCAGGTGAATACGTGAAAAAGTGTTGCTTAGCTTAGTGAAATGGAATAAGGAAGAGAAAGTGTAGTGTGATAAGGGAAGATGCAAGTCAATTTTGAGGTTTTCAAGCAAGGGCTGAGATAGATATACAAACCAGAAGAATTCACATCAGAACCCTTTCCTGCTTCCCCTTTTTACCCATCGGACTCGACTCACATTTTGATCTCCTACGCTTGCTTTCATAGTCCCCCTACGAGCAGCCCAGAATCAATGAAGGATTTCATTCAGCATCGAGCCGAGCGAGCGTAGATTCAATATGTTGATTGTACCGAACGAAGGATTTGCCTTATCACGAAAGCCACATTCGTTTCGTTTGAGGAAGTCACACGTCCTGTTCCCTATAAATAAGGAGATTCATTCTTTTTTTTTCAGAAATCCCCTCATCTTCCTCCTCAAGCCCCTATCACAAGACCAAGCGGATCTCATCCTGTAGAAGACTCAGAGCGGATCTATCTAATGGCATGGCTGGCTGTTGGATGTGATCTATTCTCGTGTCACATCGCTTTCTTTCTTCTCCCTCCATTTTCTTCACTACTACCGCTTCTACACATAAATCAAAGAAGCATTGTGGAATAGTGGCATTTCGTTAATGGCTAAAATGTTCTTAGTGAAAGGGTTGCCGAAAAACCGGAAAACTCAGAGCGGTCTCTGAAAGTGAATAGGAGCATAGCAGCATCATCCAAGCCAAACACGTCTCCTCAGTCAAGGGTCTTCTCGCGCAAATAAGATCAGAAACATAACAACTGATTTCGCTTAATGCATGTCACCCGCTCGCTCTCAATACAGAAAGTGACTCTCCCTCATAAGACAAAGAAAGATTACCGATTCATCCAATCCAATTTGATCAGAAGTGAGTTCATTGTTGTTGTATAGCGAAACCTTTCCTTGAAAAACCCATTCTCAGGTAATAGAAGCCGAGCTATCTATCCACATCAGGGTTGAATGAAGCGAATGGAAAAGCCAAAGAAAACATAAATCCATTGCGATTAGAAACCAGTGACTCTACAGCCAGGGCTCGATGGCGATGTAAGATAGAAAGAATGGGGAGTTAGGGCTTCGGTTTCCTCTGTAGCGAGTTTCAATTCCAAATCATTTGCCAACATGCGGACTCAATTCTCTTTTATGGGACGACTTTTATTATCCAAGTTGTCTATTTACGTGGGTGAATCAAGTACAACAAGTCAGGTCAGAGCTTGTGGTAGAAGATTGGGCTCTGCTACGCAGATGCACTCAACTAGGAAAGAAGTACGCATTGCTGACTGACTGTTTGAACGATCCTAGTTACTAGTAGCTAATCAAGTCAGAGTAGGGTGGCCGAGAAGCTTCTTGCCGGTGCCCCCGAAAGCAAAGCACAGACTCTACTCACCCACGCGTTTTCCACCTACCGAGGGAGAAATCATCGAAATATCCTCATCCCCTGAAAGGGAACCCGAAAACTGGACGAGAGTGGATAGGGTGACTAAGGAGGCCGTAAAAATTAGTAGTGCATTTTTGAAAGATAAGATTACAAAAAGGCGCGAGCAGCATAATTGTTAGTTAGGGGTAAGAGGGGACTGGCCCGTATAGAAAGTCAATCCTTCTTTTTCCGATATGCCGCTCCGCAAGCAAGGGGTGCCACGCACGAGCGGAGCGAAAACTAAGCAAGGGGAATTCCGTCATTCCATGGAAAGCATGCGAAATCCTTTGATTGTTTATAGAATCAAAATAACTATATAGTCTTTCTTGTTCCACTTGCAAGGCAAGGAAAATAAAATGTCAGTTTCGTTATTACAACCTGATTTTTTTATGTCAAAGACAAAAAGCTACGCGCAAATTCTCATTGGATCTCGGTTGTTCTTAACAGTGATGGATATTCATTTAAGTCATCAGGTAGCACCACCAGATCTTCAACAAGGTGGAAATTCTTGTATTTCGTATGTACATGTTCCTGTGGCTCGGATGAGTATAGTTATTTATATCACGATAGCTATAAACAGTTCCTTGTTCCCATTAACAAAACATCCCCTTTTTCTTCGCTCTTCCGGAACCGGTACAGAAATTGGTGCTTTTTCTACTTTGTTTACGTTAGTGACTGGGGGGTTTCGGGGAAGGCCTATGTGGGGTACCTTTCGGGTGTGGGATGCTCGTTTAACTTCTGCATTCATCTTGTTCCTTATTTACCTGGGTGCACTGCGTTTTCAAAAGCTTTCTGTCAAACCGGCTCCTATTTCAAACCGTGCTGGACCGACCGATATACCAATAATAAAGTTTTCAGGCAACTGGTGGAATACATCGCATCAACCTGGGAGCATTAGCCGATCTGGTACATCAATACATGTTCCAATACCCATTCCAATCTTGTCTAACTTTGCTAACTTCCCCTTCTCTACCCGTATCTTGTTCGTTCTGGAAACACGTCTTCCTGTTCCATCTTTTCCCGAATCTCCCTTAACGGAAGAAATGGAAGCTCGAGAAGGAATACCACTAAAAACCTAGTTCGCTCTCAAATAAAAACCTAGTTTACTCGCTAAAACATCCATGGCTGAATGGTGAAAGCGCCCACCAACCTAGAAAGGCAAAATGGGTCAAAAAGTAGGTTTGATTCCTGCCGGATGCACTGCCTCTTAAAGACAGAAACAGAGGAGGGAAAGAAGGTAGTATAGGGAACTTGCTTTTGGATTCTTATCGAAAGAGAATCCCTCTAACACTTCTGTTAGTGTTTTATGAGAAAATCTATTATAGACACAACAAGTGTGAAAATCCTTAGTCACTAGGCAAGAAAGCTCGATGGGAACAAAAAGGATACAATTAGTTCAGAATAAAAAAATGTACAATTTCAAAGGAAAGAAGGAATGTTTTTTATTTGCATTCACGCCTTTTAGAAAAAACCGCTAATTTAAATTCTCTTTTAGTCGAAGGAAGTATGACCGCTTTACCAATAGTTGAGACTCAATCTGGAGATGTTTCCACCTATATTCCTACTAATGTAATCTCCATTACAGATGGACAAATATTCTTACCTGCGGATCTATTCCATGACGGAATTCGACCTGCTATTAATGTGGGTATTTTTGTTTCCAGAGTAGGATCCGCGGCTCAAATTAAAGCCATGAAACAAGTAGCTGGCAAATCCAAATTGGAACTAGCTCAATTCGCAGAGTGACAAGCCTATTATTCGCCTCTGCGCTCGATAAAACAAGTCAGAATCAATTGGCAAGGGGTCGACGATTAAGGGAATTGCTTAAACAATCCCAGGCAAATCCTCTCCAAGTGGAAGAGCAGATAGCTACTATTTATACTGGAACAAGAGGATATCTTGATTCGTTAGAAATTGAACAGGTAAAGAAATAGTTCAATCACCCCAGAATCGTCGAAATCTCCTCGAAATGGAGAGCGGCGCAAGTCTCACACTCTTTCTCTCACTATCTATCCTCTGTCTTTCAGATTTTCCCCTCGTAGCTGATACAGTGAAATATTATTATGTAAGGGAGCTGATCCACAGGATTCAATGGTGATTCTGATTTCCCCACAGACTGAACCAAAGGAGAAGAATAGAATAATTCACTGGTGCAGGCGGAGCAGCAAACCTTCATACAAAAGGGAGAAAATATGGAAAAAAACGGAAGTCTTGGCTGTATGTCAAATGCTCAAATAATTGAGCTGCGTATTCAGATCCTAACGATCAACAAAGGATCCCAGACTGCTCAAGATTATCTGCGCAGGATCAAATTCCAATCTAATCAACTTGTACCAGCAGGAGAACCTGTGACAGACAAAGATTTTGTATTGTACACACTTGGTGGATTAGGCAAAGACAGCCATTGATCAGATTCAGCTGACCTCAGAGGGGACTAAGATGGTGGACAATATCCACCAAGGAGAGTGGGAGAAGACATCATATCCAAGGACTAAGAGAGCAGCAAATAAGATGAAATGTAAGTCACCAGCCAAACCAATGAGGAAGAGCTCAGGGATTCAGGACACTGGGCTGACGATCCAGGAGAAGGCGACACAGAGGGTATCACAAAAGAATCTGGAAGGTAATCCCTCTTGCTCGAAAAATGCTTTTGCTATCATAAATGTTGTCCCTAATACATATTATTATGAGATTGCTTCCAAAAAGTAATATTAAACTAAAAGGATCCAATGAAGAATCGGGGAATAGCTTATATCCAGTCCTTCTCTATGACTTGCCGAATAGACTTATTCGCAGCCATACACAATCTTATTTAAAAGAGTCCCCTGTCTCATGAACGATCGAACTTGGTAAACTTTGAAATAATCGTTTAGATAGCATTAGCCGCTTTTCTTCCTTTTCTCTGCCAGTCTTTCAAGTTCTCACCCTCCCAGAAAAGAAGGGGAAGTCTTCTTACTACCTAGCTTTTATATCTCGTGAATAGGGAGTTAAGGAGTGTAACTATAACCTATTTGTCACAAAGTACAATACTCTCTAGAGGAGGTAAATCAATGGATACGGGTACGCCTGGTTGAAGCAGCCCATACACTTCTATGGGTTGCTCTAGCCTCTGCTAGTGGGTGGTTTTTCATTTCTACAACAGGTGCTTGGTTCAAAAAAAGCTTATGAGTTGAGGTCGTCCTCAGCTACGGATTGGGGGCAGCATTCTCAGATTACTTGACTTGCTGCTAGCTTGGAGGAGAGAAAAAAAATCCCGCTTTCATTTACCTTTAAGTCTAAGAGAAGGCTTTTTCTTTCTATTAAAAGATCACAAATCAGAGGGGTGATCAGTCCTCTTTCAATCCTTCATCTTCTTATGAGTAGCCGCCACAGGGGGTCCTCAGTCTGAATCCTCCACTAGCATTGGACCAACAGTCAGTCTAGCTCTCGCTCTTATACAATTTCCTTATCCTTTCAGGGCAAGGTTGGAGTAGTAGGAAAATACAATTTCTTTTGTTGCATGCGGACCCGCTTGTGTGACTGAAGAAAATGAAGCTAAATGACAATCTTAACCTACTTGCTTACAGGATCCTTAAGAAACTGTGGACTTTTGCACCTTTCTGTCTAGCTTGAGTTATCTCTTAGTTCTCTCCCCTCGGCAAAGTGTATAGGAAAGAGTCTTGCTTCCATTCCACTAGCCAAGAATAAGGAGAGTGACTTCCTCTTTTGAACCTCTTAAGCTAACTTGAAAAAAAAGTGGTACACCCCTCAGAGATATAGGGACCGCCATGATCGTCCACTTTCTTGATAAACGACTCGATGCATTTTCTCTTCCTTGCCGCTGAGACTGAGACATATCAAAAAGATCTATTACTAAAAGGAGATTGGGATCATCCTATGGTTACCGGATGATGGGAATAACTAAGCATAAATTTGGAAATGAGCACGAAATGTCTATAAATGAATTTTCTCATTATTCGTTATTCCTGGGTCTTTTCGTTGCATTCACTTACAACAAGAAACAACCACCAGCATTTGGTGCAGCACTTGCATTTTGGTGCATTCTTGTTCCTTTCCTTGGTCTTTCATTCCGTCATATTCCAAATAACTTATCTAATTACAACGTATTAACCGCTAATGCACCTTTTTTATCAAATCTCAGGGACATGGTCTAATCATGAGGGCAGTATTTTATCATGGTTTTGGATCCCAGGTTTTTATGGATTCCTTTTTTGTTACCGGGGTCGACCCCAAAGCCATAATGTCTCGAAACGAAGAGGCTATAGAGAAACTTTGATTTTTTTCCTTTGTCTCAAACTTCGTGAAGAACTCCATTCTATCTCTCCAACAAAAAAGTTGGGCTGCGCCCCAGTTGTACACTCCCTTCGTTCGGAGAACCCTTGTTGATTCTGAACTTCATTCGCAAAGTAAGCATCCTTTTAACGGTCCAGCACTTTTTAATGCGCCGCTTGACCCTGTTTTGAAAATGAGCTTTGCTCTTCTGGGCGCTGGGCGCTCCCGTGGTTCGCGAGAAGGAAAAAAGGACTAATCTTTTGTTACATCTGGCACGAGATGAAAAAGAGAGAGCTTCGTCTATCGATGAACAGCAGATTGACGGAGCTCTTGGCATTGCTTTGTTTTTCTCTCCTTTCCTATCAGCGAGTTCCGATCCATTTGTTCGAAATTTCTTCGTTCGTACCGAACTGCTTGCAGAATCAAATCCACTTCCACAAGATCCTATATCAGCTATACATCCTCCTTGCATTTATGCTGGAGATGTCGCCAGTGCTATGGGCTTTGGGTTATGTAGACCAAAAATGATGAATGGGATTGTGGCACTCCACTCGCCGCCAATGCGGAAGGATGCCGCCGAAAAGGATGGAACGCTGCTTCGCTCTGCTGGATGCGTTGGATCCCATATAAGAAGCTCGCTCTTTACCCGATCATTCAAACATTTTGTGGGCGGCGCGCCTGCTCTATTGTTGCGTAGCAATAGAAGCCTGCTCATGCTACTTCGGCAGTGCTTTTTCGCCTTCTCTTCGCTCTGGACAGGAGCGGTAATGGACACGGGAAGGGAGCAGGCAAAGCGTGTCGTTCGTAATGGAAAGAAAGACACCACTACTTTGACTCTTTGTTGGACCGCCGGCGCGAACACGGTGGTCTCTGACCAGGACCAGGAACCAATTCGAATTTGGATCTTGACATGTCGGTTGTTTTTAACCGTAGGCATCTCGCCAGGAAGTTGGTGGGCTCATCATGAATAAGGTCAAGGTGGCTGGTGGTTTCGGGATCCCATAGAAAATGCATCTTTTATGCCTCGGGTATTAGCCACAGCTTGTATTCATTCAGTAATTCTACCTCTTCTTCATTCTTGGACCTCGCTTCTGAATATTTTGACTCTTCCATGTTGTGTCTTAGGAACCTTTTCAATACAGTCCGGATTGCTAGCTCCTGTTCATAGTTCCGCTACAGACGATACACGAGGAAGATTTTTATGGCGGTTCTTCCTTCTAATTACAGCCATATCTATGACTCTTTTTTACCAGATGAAGCAGGAGGCATCGGTCCATAGAACCTATAAAAAAGAGATGGTTGTGGCGCGAAGTACTCTTGTGCACCTATGTCACTCGGCTCGCGCGCAACCCCGCCCCGTTATGTTATGTTATGGAAGAATTTAGCTTCTTGCTGGGTTGGTTATTCAGAGCCAGCAACTAGCTGCCGGATTTCGTCCCGTCCGTAGCGCTTCAGAAGTCACTCTGGCGTGGCGCTGCTGGATACTTCTGATCAATAGGAATAGGAGGAAAAAAAAAGCTTATGATGAGCATCTATTGGAAACGATCATTTCCAAGATCTAATTCTAGTTTCTTATTATGTAGTGGAAACGCCTCACAATCTTCAGTTTTACGCTTACGCTTAAGGGAAGAAATGTTCTTGGTGGATGCAGGCGCTGGTACCCCCAAAATTTGTATGCAAGATGAGCTTACAGGACTGCCAATCAAGCGAGCCACCAGGTTTGAGAATAAGGTGGGATCCAAGAATGTATTGGCTGGTGAATCACTGATCAAAAAGCAGATTTTTGAGAGATTCTTCATCGATCTAGTGGCCGGTGAATCACTGATCAAAGAGCGAGCAGCTGCCAGGTTTAATGATTTTGTGGGATCCCTGGATGTAGCGGCTGGCGAACCGCTTCTTCTTCCACAAAGATTCAGACAAAACCGAGCTTGGATAGAACTGAAGAAGATTTGGCGAACGAAGAAAAAGGTCAAAGGGTTTATTATAAAAAAAATCAAAGGAGATTATTCAGTAGCCATCGCGGGTTTCATTACTTTTCTTCCATTCAAAAAAGCTCTTCTAAAAAAAGGATAGCGGATGAATGATTCACCATTGATATCATTAACCCTAAAAGGAGGGATATTGTGATAATAGCGGCAGATCAAACAAGAACTTGATGAAAAGATAGAAAAAATTTATGAAAAATCCGAAGCCCACCTTAATCCATTTTGTTGAGGATCTTGCACTTATTCCGGCTATATATTTGCATAGCCAAGAAAGGCTCTGGCGATCATGCGTGACTGGCGGAGCGGCTATCGCCCTGGCACGACACTCTAAAATGCATGTTGGGTTGGGCCAGCAAGAAGGCTTCGACTAGGGAGACGAAGAATGGAATTGAAGAAGGCAGCATAGTCTAAGATAACAGAATGGAACACCAACCAACAAGTAAGTGGTTGGTTTGGATGGAGTCTCGCAGAAGAAGAGTACGCGCGCTAGCGCGCCCCAAGACGTTAGTCCTTTTTCTGCTTGCTGGCCAAGGTCAGTTTACTGAATCCCCCTTCCAAACACCAACCCAATCTCCATTCCTTGATGAGAAATGAGCAAGGCCATATGTTTATCAGAAATATATCCCCTATATAAACCTATCTCTTACTACCCGAACTTCTTGCCTTCAAATAGGACTAACGGCCCGAACCCGCTTGCTTATCTTCTACGATCTAATTAAGTTAAGGAGTGGTTCTTTTTTTAAGTGACTAGAACTTCTATCAACTACTATTCTAGCACCCAGCTGTGCCATGTGTTTATTCTATTATATTATATTCTATTCTTCAGGTATTCCTTTCAATAACTCATCTTTTCAGGTAAGACAATTTGAAGATCTTCTTAGTCAACCTATCTGTATTCTTATCCTCTAGTGAGGATCCAATCAGATTTTATAAAGCCAAGGCCTGACATCCATTGTGGGGATCATCTTTTATCGGGAGACATGGCCTGGTGGTTTCTGATAGAGATTCCTAATCAATAGGGCGAAGAGCTCTTCGCATGATCTGGTCCTACCTTTTGTCTACGCTATTTTTTGTCCCTTCTCAGCTACTATCCTTACTCCGGATAAATTGGAACACATTGATTCCGTTCGTCCCTGCCCTTCGCTTCAGGCCATAGTGCTTGTGAATTATTTCTATACCCCTTTGATGATGCAGCCTCTGATTCTCGTGGGTAAACTCCTACTTGATTAGTTTGAACTTCTGTGTCTCAACTCGTGGACCTATCTATCTTCTTCTTTTTAAGAGATAGGGGTTTGCTATTCTAACGGATTGCTCATATTTATTTACCGCATTGAATAGTTTTTGCCTTGTTTCAACCCTTCCTTCATCTGAACCTTCCAAGTACTAATCTATCTTTATGGGGAAGACCCTTCATCTGACCTCCGGGCTACCCTGTCAATTGTAAAAAGTAGTTGAGTCATGTCTCGCAGGAGCAAAAAGAGTGAAATGAGGACGTAAGCCCCCTAGGTCTTCCTCTTCCTTCTAAACTAATTTCTTTCGCTTGACTCTTCCAGTAAAAATGTGTACTGAGTGGTTGAAGGAAAGCGAAAAGGAAAGGCTTTTTCATGTTCCAGATCCGGTGAGCCAGACATCAAGCAAAACTGGACATACAATCAAAGAGTAAGGAGCAGTTATTTGCAATGATGGGTGGATTGATCAGAGCTGCAAGGAGAGACTCGGTTATGGCGCAATAAAGAGCTTTCTTCGATGCTCGGATTCTGGTAGAAAGTAAGAGCAGTAGCATATTCATAGGAGAGCTTTGTACTTGAAATTAGTAGTCCCGGTAGTTGGAAAAAAGCTCTGAATACAGATTTAAAGCATCATGATAGGTAGTCCTATCATTAGTTGGCCAGTCATAGAAATTTAAGTAGAAAGCTTGCTTCGGGATCAGATCATTCAACTAAAGCTTTCAGGCCGGGTAGGCTTTGAGGAACATTGGGGGTTCCTTATGTTGTGACTGAGCAGATATGTCTATTGTGCCCGGCAAAAACAGATTTGCAAGGAGTTTGCCAAAGGCTTTCTCATTCGGAAAAAAAAATTTCAAGTATATTTCCCTTCTCCATTCTCTGCTCGGATGATTGCCGCTTGTGTGAATTTCATTGCTGTGGGTCCCGTGTGTGCTCGAATAAGATTGTTTTACGATTCTATTCAGTTGAATTTCTTGACTCTGCGGTGCTGGTTATCGAGTTTACGGCGCCGCTGACCATCCAAAAAGTCAAATATGGCGTCGGCATTTACTTATTAAGCTCTCTTCTAATATTGGTCCCTTGGTATTCAGTTTGTAAAATCCTGATAGGAAAGTCGACTGTTATACCTTGTTTTTGTAATGGCCTATCTTCTTTAAAAATCCGAAAGATAAGGATTTCGCAAAACTTTTGCGTTCCTTTTTCTTTGAAAAGAAAACCTTACCATTTTTGGGCCGCTGATACCATTTCCATTTCCTGAACCTAAACCTAACTAATACTTAGTTGTTTCCATTTCCTCATCTGGTGATAGATCCTCATCTTCTTCTGGCTCGAATCCCTTTTTCATATCCAGGGCAGGCTTTAGGTACGCTTTAGCTTGAAATCATTAAAGATATGCTCGACCTCGTTTATGTCCATGGTATCATCGTACGTACCTGCTACTATCAACCAGATGAGATAGGGCTTTGAAAGGTCAGAGTCAGTCTCCTCTTTTTCTTTTAGGTCGTTTAGCAGTTCCCCAACCAGCTTTCTCCCCGAGAAAGCCTTCCTGAGATTCAAAGAAAAAGGTTTGAAGGTTGATCTCTGGGATCAGTGATAGTTCGGAACTAGCAAAGGGTGGCTGAAAAGCCGTAGTGCTAATGCACGCCCTGTAGTTTTGAAGCTAAAAAGACAGCAGCTAGCTCCGCGTTGAAAAGCGAAGCGAGCCGCGCTAGCGCGCTACTCTTCCTTTATGAGCGAGACTCTATCCAGATCTACTGGTCTAAGAACTCCACGAGCGAACTGAGCGAGCCATGAGGCGCCTATCGGCAAGGCTTGGAGAAGCCTTAAGTTTAGGCTCCCTTCCTTCACTGAACTGATTCACCCGGGTCCAAACCTGCTGAGCTAGCTAAATTTTCCTTTACGAGATCTCAGCTCTTCGGAATGATTGGAGAGAGCCCCGCCTCCTCTTGGTTGGTGCCGGGCCCGGGAGTGATGGGACTACTTCCTTAAAGAGCCTTTCGTTTGGGCCGGCAGGAGGGGCCCTGATCTATCAATTGAGGGAGGAAAAACAGGCTTTGCTCCCCCTTTTTTAAATGAAGAAAGAAAGAAGGGTGGAAGTTTAGACCACTCACAGTAGTTCTACCCATAGAAAAGATCATGAAAGAGGCGATCAAAATGGTACCCGAATCCATTTACAATCCCAAGTTTCTAGACACATCGCACTTCCGCTCGGGTCGAGGCTGCCACTCGGCCTCAGAAGGATCAAAGAAGAGTGGGGAACCTCTCGCTGGTTTTTGGAATTCGACATCAGGAAGTGTTTTCACGCCATCGACCGACATCGATTCATCTCAATCTTGAAGGAAGAGATCGACGATTCCAAGTTCTTTTACCCCACTTAGAAAAAGTTTTCCGCCGGACGACTCGTATGGGGTGAGAAGGGCCCTGACTCCATCCCAAACAGTGTACTACTATCGGCCCTACCAGGCAATATCTACGTACACAAGCTCGATCAGAAGATAGGGAGGATTCGGCAGAAGCACGAAATTCCTCTTGTAGTGAAAATAAGATCGGTTCTATTAAGAATAGGTCGTCGTATTGATGACGAAGAAAAGTATGGAAAAGAAGCAAGATTCAACGCTCCCCAAGACAACAGAGCCCTCATAGTGGGGAGGGTAAAGAGCATCCAACGCAAAGCGACCTTTCATTCCATTGTTTCGTCGTGGCACACCCCCCCACAAGCACCCCCAGGCGAAGGGGAGACCATAAAATGCCTTTTGTTTTCCCCCCTTCAGCGGCCCTAGCCACCTTCCTTAACAAGCCCTCGAGCCTCCTTTGCGCCGCCTTCCTCATAGAAGCCGCTGGGTTGACCCCGAAGGCCAAATTCAAAGGTAGAGAAGGCTTTAATGAGAATTTGGCCATGAGAGACCTTCTTAAGTATTGCAAAACAAGGGGCCTGCTGATAGAGCTGGGCGGGGAGGCGATACTAGTTATCAGGTCAGAGAGAGGCCTGGCCCGTAAGATGGCCCCCTTTAAAAGCCATTCCTTATTAATAAGGATTTGTTACGCGCGATATGCCGACGACTTACTACTGGGAATCGTGGGTGCCGTATTTCTTCTCATAGAAATACAAAAACGTATCACCCACTTCCTACAATCCGGTCTGAACCTTTGGGTAGGCTCCGCAGGATCAACAACCATAGCTGCAGGGAGTACGGTAGAATTCCCCGGTACGGTCATTCGGGAAGTCCCCCCGAGGACGACTCCCATACAATTCTTGCACGAGCAGGAGAAGTGTCTACGGGTAAAGCACCATATCCATATAACTGCCTGCCACCTACGCTCCGCCATCCATTCCAAGTTTAGGGACCTAGGTTATAGTATCCCTATCAAAGAGTTGACGAAGGGGATGAGCGGAAGAGGTCGTCTACTGGACGCGGTTCAACTAGCGGAGACTCTTGGAAAATATGGACTGAAAAGTCCCCAAGTTAGCGTATTATGGGGGACCGTCAAGCACATCCGGCAAAGATCAAGGGGGATCTCGTTGTTGCATAGCTCAGGTCAGAGCAAGGTGCCATCAGACGTTCAACAGGCAGTCTCACGATCGGGCATGAGTGTCCTGAAGAAGAAATTGTACACTCCCTTTGGTCGGAAGGCGGCGGGGGAAGGAAGGGGACACTGGGCGGGATCTTTCAGCAGCGAATTCCCCATACGTATAGAGGCTCCTATCAAAAAGATACTCCGAAGGCTTCGGGATCGAGGTCTCATTAGCCGAAGAAGACCCAAGCCAATCCACGTGGCCTCTGTGACCATCGTCAGCGACAGAAACATAGTAAATTGGTATGCGAGCATCGCGATAAGTCCTCTGTCCTACTACAGGTGCTGCGACAACCTTTACCAAGTCTGAATGATTGTCAACTACCAGATCCGCTGGTCCGCTATATTCACCCTAGACCACAAGCACAAATCTTCGGCAGGGAATACAATCCTAAAGTACCCCAAAGACTCAAATATAGCCAATCAAGAAGGTGGTAAGACCCTTGCTGAGTTCACAAATAGCATAGGGCTTGGGAAGCTCAGACTTGGTCAAGATCCGAACAACGACAGAGCACTCAAGTATATGTTTAATAAGTAGTTGTATTTTTCTATTTGGATTTTAGCGAACAGGCGTTTACATGAGATTAGTTGAGTAGGCTTGCCTTATCTGCTATAAGATAGCTAGTTGTGGGGCTTTCGAAAAAAAAGGCTGAAGGCTTCGCTATCGCTCATGGCTTGTATTGTAGTCGTAGTCTTGTAGTCGGCCCTCCATGCCTCTTTAGTCTTTCTAATCCTGAGGCCTTTTTCCTTCATTCATTTTGCGGTAGCTTACGCGTCAAAAAAATAGAACCTTTCCGGCCTGGAAGATCGCTGCTTCGCTTCTGGTGACTAGCTTCTACCCACAATGGCTAAAGCTACCTTGAATCAATCAATGAATGAATGATTCGTAAACCCCATGGGTTCGAGGACCCGTTGGTCAAAGGAAAAGGGGGGTCCATATTCCAGGACGGAGCCGTATGAGGCGAGAGTCTCACGTACGGTTCCTTTGAGAAGGGTGTGATACCACCACCTATCAGGCCCGACGAGCGGTCCACGGAGCTGCATCCCTACTCACCCGGTCTATGCACATCGCTCTTTCCAGGAGGTTGGCTGCCTATCCTAGATCTTCCCATTTCCAAAAAGATCCCTTGTTTGATCTGGTTTAGTATCAAGGTTCTTCTTTTTCTGTTTCTATATATATGGGTCCGTGCAGCATTTTCACGATATCGTTATGATCAATTAATGGGACTTGGTCGGAAAGTGTTCTTGCCTCTACCATTAGCTCGGGTAGTCCCCGTTTCAGGTGTTTCAGTCACCTTTCGATGGCTCCCTTAATGTATGTGCC